>CAIGRB010105411.1:1322-27437 GCA_903798255.1 Fraxinus quadrangulata
CCTGCCTGCGCATGGCCCTTCCCTTTTTCATGGTATATTCCGTAAGGCAATTTGAAAAATTAATAATTGTAGTTTTGATCCATTAACATCATTGTATATGGTTCCAGAGGGGTGCATCAAGCAGTAAGTTTCTCAATTATCTGAACAAGCAAATTGTACCAGTCTTTGACAAGGTAGTACTTGCCATTTGAACTGAATTACCACCAATTTTGTGAATGATTGAGTTGCATAAAAGTTTTATGCTAGCAATTTGTCAATGAAGCATCTCGTTATTTTGCTTCTACTTGTGACGTTGCTGCTTCATATTGAAAAATTCATATTGCGGTTATCTGATGAATGTTAAATCTCTTTCCCCTTCAGCTTCCTGAAGAACCAAAATTAGACCTGCTTAAGAACCTTGCAGAATGTTCACTTTATGCAAGACCTCAGGACGCAAGACAGATTCTTCCTTCAATTGTTCAACTTTTAAAGGTATTTCTTTAGAAGAAGATGGAAATGATGCCCTTTTTCCATGTTACCTGCATATTATCAATTCTAATTCCTTCTCTGCTGATCCCTTTTCTTTTGTTATTGTGTTAATCTATTCAAACATTCCATTATTGGCAAAAATCAAACTGACTGACTCTTCACAGCAAGATTCTTCTTGCTTTTACTGGTTTTGATTTTATTTCTTCTATATTGCCTTTCCTCTTATTATTTTATATATGTGAATCATTCTGTTCTTCAAACATATGAATTCTTTGCTTTCCTTGATTGCATTAATGTCTCTCTCATAATACACACACACACACACACACACACACACACACACACACACTAGAGAACCTTTTTGCTCATACAAAATAATACCACTCAAATATTTCTATTTACAGAGCATGCTCATATTTTATCTTCTCTTACTCTTCAACTGGGCGTTAATGTTTGGATATAATTTTTCGTAATGAATGAAAAAAATCATTTCAAATTTACAGTATTCTTGTGAGATACGTAATGCTTTCAAAACATCCTAAGCCAACACAGCTCATGACCAAAAAATCATTTTTGGTATAGCATGTCCCATGGCGACGATTTGCACTCCGACGTGGTGGTTACGAATTACTTAAGTCTACAATTGGACTCTTGATTTTACCATGGGTTGTATTACTCTAGATTGATTTAGGGAATTATTTCTCAAAACCCTCTTTCTGGCTTTTGTCCAACAGAAATATATGGTTAGAAGGAAGATTGAAGAGATAAACTTCGCATTTGTTGAGTGTCTGTTGTATTCATTCCACCATTTAGCTCACAAGGTAAATGTGAGATATATTTTACCTGTCCATATATTTTTGTTGTGCTTTGAAGTTGACTTGATATTTCTCTTTATGATTTATTTAGACTCCAAATGCCACAAATAGCCTGTGTGGCTACAAGATCGTCACAGGTCAGCCTTCAGACAGACTTGGAGAAGATTTTTCAGATATATACAAGGACTTTACGGAAAGGTATTTTATGTGCCAATTCCGTACTTGTATTTTGTGAATTTGACACAAATCTTTGATGGTAGGACAAATACAGTAAAAGACTGTTGAGGCTTAAAACCTACAGAAGAATTGTGTTTGGGCACCACAATACACCAGTGTGTTAGATATTGTGGAATAATAGGTTATCGGCTGTAGCCTTAAATATTAGTTTTGACGAGTCGTCCTTCTACACAATGATAAGTGGTAAATTATGTTTTCCGCGCTCAAAACTTTTTATCCTCAAATTCTGCTTTACATGGGTGTTCAGGTTTCTGTGGTCCTAGTTATATTTATCAGATCAAGTTGTAACAGAGTTTTTTCATGCTTCCTGGCTTATTTGCTTAATTCTTAGTTCCCAAGGCATGCATTTTATAAAATCAGGTGTAAATAGTTACGAGCATAGCAAAAATAACAAATCAGTTGGTTTCTTTTACTTCCCCCCCTTTTTTCCATTTAAGCTCTCTACTGTCATCTTTAAAAGAACTTTAACTTTGAACTTGACTTCAATCTATGATGAAACAGATTGAGCACTATTGAGGATTTAGCAAAGGCTATGAATAAGAAACTGACACAAGGGATGGCTGAGCACAACAAAGCTACGGCAGCTGCTAAAACTGAAGAAGAAAAAAATGTCATCGTGGGTTTGCTTCCTAGTAGCTATTTTTGCCATCTCATAACCACTTTCATGTGTCATATTACGTAGAATGGACGTTGATTTGTCCGTTTACATGCATTGATTTCACTTTTCCTTTTTCCCCTTAACCTGCAGAAGAAGCAGAAGCAGAATGCTACAACTTGTCTTAGAACCTGCAACAACATTCTGGCGATGACTCAGGTGAATTCTTTCGCTAATGGCTCAAAATTATTTGTAATGCATTAGAACATTTTTTTTTTCCAGGGATTTTGTTTCAATAAATTTGTTATTTTATTTAGAGTATGAATGAGATGGTGGAGAAATTCGATCTTTTCAAGTCTTATCAAATATTCTTTGTTCTTGCATCTGCTTTTCAGCCATTGCATGCAAAAGCACCATCATTTATTGGGGATCAGAAAATTAGTTTGTCATGGAAAGAAGTAACTAAAGCTTCAACTCAAACAAGCACCGCTGCTGCTGGGTAACTGAGACAAAGCACCTCCTGAAGTTTCCATTGTTACTCTTCAGTTTTCTGTGTTGACATTCTCGGTTTGCCTTTGCAGTAAAAAACGAAGTGCTGCTACTAATGGATCTGGCGCCAATGCATCCAAAAGGGGTAGGGGAATGGGAGGTGTACAAAACCAACTTCTTAACAAGGCATTTGAAGGTTTAAGTGGTGGCCGAGGTGGGGGAAGAGGTGGTGGGAGAGGTGGTGGATGGCGGGGTCGTGGTAGAGGAAGGAGTTATCGCTAAAAAAGGTCTCGTTTACTGTATAATTCCTGCAATTCGCTGATTCACAGGAGGTTGTTGTAAAAGTTTATTTTTCTCACCTAGTACTGTTCATTCGTAACTTGTATTCGATCAGTTCTCAGTTCTAACTAGCTCTCTCATTAGATATTATTTTGCTTGGCAAGCCTTTTCATTTAAATAAATTTTACAAATTTATGGAGTTTGTTTTTATTTTTCTTAATATTTTCTCCCCATAAAATGATGGGTTGCTGAGATTCACCAGAACAATACTTATGATACGGTGTAATTTCTTTTTTGGGGAATTTAATCATATCACAAAATCCTTATTTGATTCACATTCTTTTAAAATTTATTTTTAATAAAATAATATTTTTCATCATATCCAAATTTTTATTTTTATTTTTTAATCACATCACTATTTAAAATATAATTTTCCTCGATGATGTGAATCAAACCCCCTGAATGGAAAAAACAAGTAGGGTCTTGCCGTCTCGACCCAAGTGCAATAATGCCACTCTTGGGCCCAATCTTGTACGGATACTAAGAATATCTGGGCATTGTAACTAACATGAAAAAAAAAACGAATAATGCTACATCGTATAGCTTTCTTTTCTTTATAGATTTTTGACAGTGAGGTGACATACATTCGATCCTTGATTTGAAATTTTTTACAGATATTGCCGTGACATACATTTGATCCTTGATTTGAATTTCATCTTTAGCGCCATATGTTACTGAGAATTGCATATCAATCAAAGATTCTTTCTAATGAAATGGGTGGTGATGCTAATCTTGGTATTCGTAACTTGTTTAATGTAAATTTAAATGTTTTTAAGAAGAATAATATTATTCATCTAGAGTGATGGGATTAATAGTTTTTGTGATTGTGGAATTATTGTCAGATAGACTGATGATGAATTCTATTGATGACAAATAGATTAAGTCGACAAGTGTTAATTGATGGTGCTAAGCACATTACAGGTGTTAAGCATTAGCCTACGCGGTAATTAAATGACACTAAAGAATATATTCATTTTAATGAAAAGTCATACGACTCATTTAATTGAACCTATAAAATATAGCTACCTAAACTGGTGTTCTAACACAACTACCATTATATAGCATTATTTCTCATTTAAATAAAATCAATAAAGTGTAGTCATTTAAATTGGTGCTCTTGCACCATGTGGAAGACATTATTCTTTTGCAATTGGGACAGCTTTCCATGACACGAGACTGAGTACTTTTCCCTAATCATTGTTTTAACTACTTATTAAATAACTAACAAAATAAAACATAAATGGTGCTAGGGATGGATCATGGAAGCTACCAAGAAAGAAGCCTATCTATGACGTGTGTGTGTGTGTGAGTGGTCTTGTTATGAATACTATGCATGTAATTTCTTTTTTGGGGAATTTAATCATATCACAAAATTCTTATTTGATTCACATTCTTTTAAAATTCATTTTTAATAAAATAATATTTTTCATCGTATCCAAATTTTTATTTTTATTTTTTAATCACATCACTATTTAAAATATAATTTTCCTTAATAATGTGAATCAAACCCCCTGAATGGAAAAAACAAGTAGGGTCTTGCCGTCTCGACCCAAGTGCAATAATACCACTTTTGGGCCCAATCTTGTACGGATACTAGAATATCTGGGCATTGTAACTAACATGAAAAAAAGGAATAATGCTACACTGTATAGCTTTCTTTTCTTTATAGATTTTTGACAGTGAGGTGACATACATTCGATCCTTGATTTGAATTTTTTGACAGATATTGCCGTGATATACATTTGATCCTTGATTTGAATTTCATTTATTCAAATGCGTGACACCTCAACACTTGTCAAAATATTTTCGTACAATTAGTTTAATTTTTAAAAATATATGTAATATTATTTATCGCAATTGATGTTAAGCACCAGTTTGGGTGAGAATTACATGACATTAAATGATAAATTTATTTAAATGTAAAGTTATATGAATCATTTAAATATAGTGACTTATGTTGAAGTTCTAAACACTACTCACGTTAAAGAGCATTATTCTAAAAAAAATAAAATTGTAATTATGATTGAAGAGGGAGAAAGATAGTATTAGGTTGTGGGTACCTTCAATCAAGCCAACTTTCCCCTCCATTGAACATGACATGAATGCATCTTTAGCGCCGTATGTTACTGAGAATTGCATATCAATCAAAGATTCTTTCTAATGAAATGGGTGGTGATGCCAATCTTGGTATTCGTAACTTGTTTAATGTAAATTTAAATGTTCTTAAGAAGAATAATATTATTCATCTAGAGTGATGGGATTAATAGTTTTTGTGATTGTGGAATTATTGTCAGATAGGCTGATGATGAATTCTATTGATGACAAATAGATTAAGTCGACAAGTGTTAATTGATGGTGCTAAGCACATTACAGGTGTTAAGCATTAGCCTACGCGGTAATTAAATGCTATCTAATGTTAATGGTGTTAGAACACCAGTTTAGGTAGCTATATTTTATAGGTTCAATTAAATGAGTCGTATAACTTTTCATTAAAATGAATATATTATTTAGTAACATGACTTATTTAATTAAATCAATAAAGTGTAGTGATTTAAGTTGGTGCTCTGTGGAAGACATTATTCTTTTGCAATTGGGACAGCTTTCTATGACACGAGACTGAGTACTTTTCCCTAATCATTGTTTTAACTACTTATTAAATAACTAACAAAATAAAACATAAATGGTGCTAGGGATGAATCATGGAAGCTACCAAGAAAGAAGCCTATCTATGACGTGTGTGTGTGTGTGAGAGAGAGAGAGAGAGAGAGAGAGACCATGTGACTGAATTGGGAAGATGGCAAAGCGACGTGGGAGCATAAAAACATTTCACATGGAGGAGAGGAAGACATTATTCTTCAGCATCTTTTCCCTTCACAGCTCATCCTCTCTAAATCGCACATCCTCCCACAATACCACCATTCAATATCATTTTTATTTTCTTAATGCATTACATTAATCTTGTTGATTCATGTCCAATCTATACGATTTCTAGTGTTTTGGTTCTGAAAAATGATTTCTTTACAAAATTGATCTTAAAAGAAAATATGTCACAGTAAACATGCCCCTGAAAAAAATTCTAGTATTCTTGAAATATGGATACTCGGTATTTTCCGTCACAATTTATACACGTCAGTATCAATTAAATGATGATTGAAAGTATTGAGTTCTATATTTCGAGATTACTAGAAATGTTCTCACCCCCAAGACAAAAAAAACCCACGGAAAAAAGGAAGAAGATCAATGATCATTGATCCTTCAAAGGTAAGTTCATCTTAATGGTGAATAATGAACTAGCACAAGATCAAACCCTAAAATAGTTGAATCTTCGATTCCCATATGATAACGAATAATGTCACTTTGTCAGATGAAGTTGACATCGTGGATGATAGATGAAGTTATGACAACAAGTGATTGATGCAAAAATTATTATTTTTTAAACTGACTAATGACAGAATGTGACATGATATTCTATCAAGGAAGATCACAAATCTATCTAATAATGTAGCGAGGTTGTATGATAACAAGGGTGTGAGGGGCAAGGTCACATAGGCACGTGGTGGCNACCCCTACCCCTACCCTTCCCTCCAAAACTTCTGGGCCTTAAAAATAAGAACACTGCCCTACAATCTTGATTATACCCTACACACACTTAACTCCTTAAATCACTCAATTCTTGTCTAAGAATTTCATCGTTCAAGATATTCTTGTTTTTGATATTTAAGGTTGGTTTAGTTATAATTGAGTTAGTTATTTTTTGTCAGTTCAAGAACGAGATCAAGGCCTAGCTCAAGAAATAAGTATCAAGCTTGATCTGAGTTCGAGTCTCGTTTATGGTAAGGGTGAAATTCGGTGAAAAAAAAAAAGGTTAGTTCAAGAAGATTTGAGGGTTGTTAATGCATGGAGCAATTACCACCAAAAGTCCCATCCATGGCACAAAATTGGCCTTCATTTTCATTCCAAATGATGCCACTTCATCCTCAGCAAAATTCATGGGTTGATGAATTCCTCGACTTCTCCGCGACTCGGCGGAGCATGCACCGGAGGACGGCGAGTGACCCTGTCACGTTCGTGGAGGCGCCACCGTTCATCAAAGATTTGGGCAATAATAATAATAATGGGTTTGAGAGATTGGATGATGAGCAGCTGAGAGACATGTTTTCCGATGATATGACGGATATGGGGCCCACGACGAGGTCATCGTCTAATCCTTCGTCGCCATCTGAGCAAAATGGTGAAAACATTCAGGGGAAGAAAACGGTGGCCGAGGCGAAGTGCCACCCTGTGCAGGCGAAGAATGAGCCTGGTGAGGTGGATAACTCATGCAAATCACCAGTAGATATGCAGCCTCCTGCCAAATCTTCAGATAATGCTTCTGGGGATACCATTGTTGATCCAAAGAGAAGCAAAAGGTAAAATTATTAATCTGTATCAGAATTGCTCAAACTTTGATATTATTGTTGAGGAAAATTTACCGAAAAATAGATTTTCTACTTTTGGAATTAAGGATGTTTTTGGTCTGTCCAATGTGTCAATTTCTCTCTCTTAATTTAGGCAAAATTCAATCCCACTTTATTACTAATGCAGAATTATTAGTTTCTCTCATTAATTTCAAATTTATTCATGGCAGAATTTTGGCCAATCGTCAATCAGCTCAGAGATCAAGAGTGAGGAAATTACAATACATTTCTGAGCTTGAAAGAAGTGTAACAACACTGCAGGTATGCACACTTTGCTTTAATTTATAATCGTTAAAAATTATTCATAATTGTATTCTGGACTTTACTTCATTCCTAATTATTGAATTAATGCAGAGTGAAGTATCATCTTTGTCACCAAGTGTTGCATTCTTGGATCATCAAAGGCTGCTTCTCAATGTTGATAATAGTGCTCTAAAGCAGCGGATTGCAGCATTGGCTCAAGATAAAATTTTCAAAGATGGTAAGGATTATAATTTCGAATTAATTAATTATTATTATTTTCTTGTTTTTTCGAATAATAATTATCTGATTTTCATGTCATGGTGAAATAATAACATTTACGTGCTCTAATCTCACGTTGATCCATCTCATTTAGAGAGAGGATATATACATTATTGATGATTTGAATGTTGAACGCGTTTGTCTTCGCATGTAATTTCAATGTTCTCACACTTTTGATACACAATATTACTGTCTCAATTAGGAAAGAATGTCACATATGGTGACAATTAATATATATGTTTTGAAATTACTTAACTTGGACATAAAGAAATCATCAGCGAGTTAGGCTAGCTTAAAAGTTACATAAGCTTATTCTTCCCCCATCAAACATGTTTGTATATGTTTTTCTCTTTTCTTAATAATTATTTTGAGATTAATTTTCAAATTAAATAAGTTATTTATCACAAGCTATATTACACTTAGAGTGCGTTTGAATTCTAAGCAATTCAATTGTCTAGAACTTATTTGTACGAAAATTGTTAATTAAATGTGTTTGATCGATTTAGTTTACAATATTGAAAATATTATAGTTGTCCATTTTTTATGTTATTGGTGTGCAGATGAGAGAGAGAAAGATAGAGTATATTACCTGAAAAAATGAAAATCACATCTCCATAAAGAGAATATTTTCCTTATTCTTGAAGAAAATATGGTCATATGATCATAAGTTGGAAATATTTTTCACGGAAAAAATTGTCAATCAAACATTTTCAAAGTAAAAATTTGAATGGAAAAATGTCATTTTCCATGGAAAATAAAACCAATCAAATATACTCTTATGACAGCCCATCAGGAAGCATTGAAGAAGGAGATTGAAAGACTGAGAAAAATATATCATGAGCAAAACATGAAGAAGATAGGAGATAAAGCCACTGCGGAAGCACCACCACAGCCACCAGCAGCCACCACCTTCGAATAATTTCTCTAGGGTGAGAAGCACCTTCATTTTCAATAAGATCAAACGTGATGTGTCTATCTCTCTCTTTCTAATCTAACATTTCCATGATTTTATAGTACTGCCACTTGAGTTGGGTGGGGCTTTCATTTTCTTGAAATGTTAACAAGAAAATTTGGCTCCATTTTGCCTGAATGGAGTTTAGAATTTGTTTCATTCATTGTTTGTTTTGTACTTAGGTTTAAGAAAGCCAAATTCACTGTTGGAGGCTTATAACTACTTATAATTGGTTTATGAAAATATGAGATTTTTCATTGGGATGTATGCTGTCAGGATAGATTTTTATGGTATTTATTGTCTCCTTTGGTTTAACCTCTTATATTCTTTAGTATTTTGGTTACAAGTTGCTGTATATACAAGCACGTCTTTTTCATTTCTTCTTAAATTAAGAAATATAAATATTAAATTACTACTAGAGTGAATGACTAATCACACTTCAATGTGGAAAGGCGTATTCATATATAAGGCACCTTAGCACGAAGAAGTGTCAACACGCAGAGCTCTCAGTAATCGACATTTTTAACTATACACCATTAATATGTTGTGTATAGTATTTACAGTCCTACCAAATTACATGAACAGCCAATTTACATATCCTAAAGCGACGAGCTGAGGAGGTCAATACATACGATAACTAGAGTCAATCTTCGCATGTGCGTTAATCTTCATCCATTGAATGTATGAACCATTAATCTAGACTTGTGATTGTGAATGCGAATTGTTTGGAGAAATCCGGGGATTTTCATCAGCAACATCACTTACTTCTGTTGATAGTCTGTTTCTGTAATATCCCAACTTGTTCAAAACCATCATTATCGTAATCCAAATCCCTTTATTTTGAGCTGTGGAATTCTTGAATCTGTCTGTGGCCGGAAAATAGTAGATTAAAAGTGCTGTTGTTGATGTCCCTCCTGTAAATATGAACAGCATAAGAAAGTTGTGAGGGCCAAGACTTGCAGTTTCATTGTCAGATTGAATGTCTACACATTGCTCAGATTCTATTAATCTCTCCTCCAAATCTTTCAGCGCCCCATTTTCGCGAACATTCAGTAATGCTTTGTCTATGTCAGGAAGTAAAAGGGATCCCTTCGGAAATGCCTGAGATGATGGAATCAATAGAAAATATTTTCATCAGGTTCATCTAGTCAAATGAAAAGATCAAGTCATAGATGAAAATTTAAATGAATACACGTCACCTCTCTATCCGTTTAAGATGGCGGTTACCAAAATTGTTGCACGTCAGACTATTGATAAAAAAAATTGAATCAGACCTAAACGTGAACAAGTGTATTCCCTCTTCAACAGCTTAAAATTTTAGACGAGGGGTTCATAAGAGAGAGAGAGAGAGAGAGAAAGAGATTACAAATCCATATCCTCCAACTTGGTAAGCAGGACCAGCAATGGTGAAGCTCTTGCAATATTTGGCAACAAAAAGTTTAGCCACGGGAGCTTCAAGAAAGGCTGCTGCAATTGCACCACTTCTGAGAGCCTTTTCGTACTCATCTGCTGTTGTGAAACTCCTGATGTTGTTTGATTTAAAGCCTAAAGGACCCTCCAAATATCCCCTGACAAAGGATTTCTGCGAGTAGCCAATAGACGCGCCTTTGCTCTTTAGTGTCTCAATATTTGCTATTTTTGGTACAAGATTTTGAACTGTAAGCATGCTGGTAAGGCTGGCTGTATAACTTTGCGTGATGATCAGAGCCACAAAAAGCCACACCACCATTGCCATACGTGACAAATTGCTATGTAATTTTTCACCTGTAGACAATTTAAACTGGAAAAAATCAAACAAATTTTCATTCAAATCATTTTGTCGATCATCTTGTGCGTATATGTTACCGTGTAATGAGAACAGTGTGGTGAAAGCCAACCAAAGTAGAGTGCCTATTTGGTTCAGAACTGTTCCTCTTAGCTCAGAGTGGTAACTTCGCTCGATACTCCATACGACGAATCCATTAAAGACATTAATGAATAATGTGAGCAACCACATGGCTTTTGTGAAGGGCTTCACAAACAGCCAAGTTGTGCTTGAATGTGATAGAAGTATTGGCACTACCATTACCAGTCCTGACTCGGTATAAGGGTGCGTGAAATCTACGTATTCACATCGATTTGATATTATCGCAATGTCACCAACTGCTGCATCAAATTTCTGCTCAAACCATAAAGACTCGTGTCAGTATCGAATTAACTCAAAGCAAAATATCACTACGAGAATATAGAATGTCTTACCTTTGATTGAACTTTCTTTACCAAATCAGTGTAGTCTCCTCCAAAAGGAATGAATTGGTACTGTAGAGAATACTTCAAATGCTTTGCGGTTACATTGAACACATCCACAGAAAATCCCGAAAAAGTGGACTGATTTGTAGAAGGATCATAATCAACTTGTACAAATTTGTTTGTTATGGATCCACTGGGAACTCCAATTTTCAAAGGCTTTTCAATTGTTGGAAGATCCCATCCTCTTGGATGAGACCATGGACCCCCAGGCCAAATAACATGTCCTAAACTCTCCATGGAAGAACTGTACACTCCATCATCAATACTATTGGAGAATCCTTCACCAGTCCAAAATCCCAGTTCTCTATAACCCTTCCCAATGATATTGATTATCTGAAAATGAGTCGCAGGCTCTAATTTCTGCTGCGTAAACTGGATTTTCCCACTTAATCCGTTGAAATCTGTTTTCAGAATACTTATCAAAAGTTGCCGGCCACTGTTGATGTCGCCTTGATTCATTGCTAATCCCACTGTCCGCATGACATCATAGGCCTGAAGCGCGAAAATTCCAGGCTCGTGATGTTTTTCCTCGGGGTAATTCTTGCCGAATATTTGAAGAAATCTTGAGGAGAAACTATGGAAATCAGGTCCAGTCTCAAGAAAAGAGTTTCTCACTCCTAGCACACCTTGCATAGAGGAAACTAATGAATAATTCATGGAATGCACCAAACTTGTAATAGAATCAGTGGTGATCCATACAAATTCCTTCTCCATCATCTTCATTTCGTTAGCCATTCCAAAAATACGCGTAGCGAGTGCTAAAGAAGTATGCACAACAAACACTCTACATTGCTCTTTTTTCAACTTTTCAAGTTCTATGTGCAACAAAGAGGAATCAGCAAAAGAAGGGAGGGGTAAAAGATTGCTTATTTGGACATCAACTTCTTGTAGAGCACCATATAGATAAGGACTAATTCCATTTGCTGCAGAATCTGTGTCCTCGTAGATTATATTCGCTTGGCGCCACCCCCAGGATTGAATTATATTAGCCACTACCTTCATTTGTGTGTATGTGCTGGCCGCGGCTTGAACAAGGAACGGGAAACGCTCAGCTGCCCACGGCGGACTAGAGTCGGCAAATGATAGAATTGGAACATCATAGTGTTCACTAACCTCAGCAACAGTGGATGTTCCCTCCCATGATCTTGGTCCAAGAATCACTTCCACCTTGTTCTTATTGATCAGATGTCTTGCTGCAAAGAAGTTCAATAAAAGTTTGTAAGTTTCTATGGCCATTATGAAACTTAGGCAATACTTTTGCTTCTTGTAGAAGGGATTCTTGAAGAAGCTATTATAAATCAACTTTCTCTAAAAGCTCTTCGAGCCCGACAAAGCATCCTCAGAAAATTATCCAAACATGTTCAAAAGTGGTTTCTTAATCTCGGAAGCAAATTTTGACTTTTCAAAAGCTCAGCCCTAAGTAATGGATGATTTAGTTACCTGCAAGAGCTGCCCTTGAAGGTTTATTATGTTGAGAACACTTCAATCGCAACATAATAAATGTTCGATTTTGCTGCATATTGAAATCTTGAATGGCCATATCCATGGCTACTCTTTCTTCTTTGCCTGCTCGAGTGTTACAATCCGATATGGCTCCGATTACTCGCTCAACTCCATTAATGCCTTCTGGTTTTAAGGAAAAGGTAATAAGAAAGAATAGGAGAAGAATTTTTTTTTTCATAATTAGTAGTCTGAAGGTAGACAAAAACATGTGCATTGTTCCTTATAATCAATTTATCAATGGATTGGATTGAAGTTTCAATCTTAATGAATAAGTAAACTTAGAAATTTCCTGGTACGTAAGAGTGAGAATGAAATTCTTTTTGTCATGGTCCGAAATTTCTTGGCAGAACTCAAAAAATTGACCCAAGAGTAGTCATTTGCCACATACTTTTTAGTGTCAATTTGGTCAAATTAGTGAGAGAAGTGGAAGATTCTCCAAAAAAATAACTAACTAAAAACTAATTAGAAAAAGTCAGAGAGAGAGAGAGAGAGAGTTTTAAGTTTAATTATAGTTGGTTCTGCATCATTGAAGACTAACAAGACTGTACAGGACTAAGCATTAAGAGTTAAATTGGAGGAAAATCACAAGTTCCGAGCGTGAAATTAAATTTATGAAAGGTTTGGAGACTAAGTTGTTGGAAAATTTTGCTTCCACTTAAAGAAGTTGAACAAGAAATCAAAAAATGTAATCAAGAACTTCAAAGAACAATAAAAAAAGCTCAATCACGAAAATGATATCGTTATCCTCAAACAATATTCGTCACCTCTCGGATTGAATTTTGTTGCTTAAAGGATTTTTTGACAAATGGTTTGTAAGATTTATCAGGCATTGTAATTAAAAATACTTAAAACACTTAGTGTTTTCTATCAAAATTTCAAGAATACAAAGAGTAATTTTGAATATGATAGAAAAATATTTTTTTTCATTTGGAATGTAATATGGTTTCAATGAATTTCTATATTATTTTCAATGTGTTTGGTATTGATCACAAGACATCTATTTTATAAATCTCCATCAATACCCACGAAAGGCACCATAAATTCGTGAAAAGTTGCAAACTTTTCACCAAAAGTCACAACAAATTCAAACAAAAAAGTTAGTCCAACGGCTACGTTTTTGTTCAATGCGACCGCATAGAACAACCCTACACGAACACATAGAAGAATCATCCGCAAGGCTTGAAATCCCTGCAAGTCTATATGCGATCGCATTCCAAACGAACTATGTGGTCACATAGTATATACTTTTGGCCTCCAAATCCAATTTTATTAATTTTGAACAATAAGTTCAACAATTCTCCACTTGTTCAAAATTTAATAAAATCTCATACTCAAAATATACAATACTCATGCATAAGGATTAAATATATTTCGATTTGAATCTAACCATAGTGTAATTCAAACAAACTAAAGTCGGAATTAAAGGTAGCATGAAAACTTTTAACCAATTATTCCATATGACAATACCGACAAGAACACACACAAGTATAACGTGTTCTCAAGTTCCTCAATCTAGTTTAGCGCTAATATGACCTTGAGCTCATCATTTTCAACAAACTTTTAAGAGAGAAACATTTAACTCTTTATTGAGGCGGCACCACCTTGAAGTTCATCTAGGTAAAGTTCTTCCAATATCTTTGTTACTTTTAGAGATACTTATACTTAGTACTGAATATACGCAGTATTGAACTTCAATAAGAGCTTAAAGTTTAACCCTCACTTTAGTAACAACCAGCATTATATAATTAAGATAGGGTTATTGCAGATATAATGCTGAAACTATCCACGTATCGAATGACTTGTTTTTACTCTTTGAACCCGTGAATTACTTGTTAAGTAATGATAGATATGGTTGCTATCATTGGTGGATCTTTTGATTTAAGAGCTTCCACCCCATCCTACTCGAAGTAGATATTACTAAATCTCTATTTAAGGGTTTAATTGAAGAATCCGCTAAGTTCTCTATTGACTTAACATAATTTAGGGTAAATTATTCCACTTTTAATTAATTTTTGTTGTGTAGTCATGTCTTATACTCATATGTCTAGATTTTCCATTGTAAACATTGTTGTATGTATTTGCTTATGTGGATTAAGGTAACTTCCTTGTTCTGATACCAATTTGGTGCGAAAGCATTTAAAAATTCTTGTAATAAGAATTGAAAATAAGAACTATATTGGAATAATCTCGCTTTGTATTATTTATGATTGATTGTGATTTAAAAAAAGTGTACAATGCCTCTATATTTATAGCAAAATTATTTTCTAATCATATTAATATAAGAAAACTTAATTCTGAAAGGAAATAAATTAAAATCCCAATTTAAAAAATTAGAAATTTTATTCTAATCAATAAAGAAAAGAAATCCTATTCTAAACAAGAAATAAGAATAAAAAGATAAAACTTATTACAACTAGATATCTTATTATAATTATCTAATTTTTATCCTATGTACAATAAAATTGTCCTATATAATTTTCTATCAAGTATAATCACATGTTGTCTCAGCTCGACTTAATTAGCCCTAATATTGATTAGTTACAAGCTAGTTTTATTCAAGATTTTGAAGACACGGTTTGAGCTAAGTACAAATCATATGTTAAAAGAGTTGGTTCAATCTCATTAAAGACCTGAGTTAAGCCAACACGAATGTGGGTCGATTCAGTTAAGTTTAAACCCATTTTGACACCTCTAATCCCCACCCTAAGATGAAGAAATCTTTCCGTCCATGTAATTCGTTAGTACAAAAAATTGGATCTATTGGGAAATTTTATTGCACTGCTACGTAAAAGAATTAAATTATAAATATTTCCTAATTATATAATTCACGTTATGGATTTTTCCCTAGCTGACTTGATATGTTGACTTTTAGTAGATCAAATTTCGAGTAATTTTTCATTTGAACTAGTCAAGCTGAAAGAGACTTGCTCAACAATTTAACGATGGCTTTTCTAGTCAAAATTAACTCTCTCTCTCTCTCTCTCTCTCTCTCTCTCTCTCTCTATAATTCAAATCAATTTTTGCATCACTTTCTTGGACTTCCAATTATCTCTCTCTATTATTCAAATCAAATTATGCATCACTTTCTTGGACTTCCAATTATATAAATATGATAAAAAAAAACTATGCCCCCATTTGGTGGANCTCTCTCATATATATATATATATAAAACTAAAAATATAAATTTTGTCATTGTTTTGTGTAACTAAAAATCATATTTTTAGTATATTTTGATGAAAATTGATGAAATAAATGGTTAAAAAATTAATAAAAATTGTGACTCCAATATAATTTATGATTAATTTTGATTTAAATTTTTTGTCAAATTGTGGTTAAAAGTAGGGAAAAATTATACGTTGATGTATAAAGTTATTTTATTGAGATAATGAATTTTTAAAAATGAGTGTGAAAAAATTAATTTTTAAATACAGTGAGTAATTTCTTTCTAGAATGACCTAAATCACATGGAAATTAAGCAACAAAGACGTCGTCAAGACTATAAATTAATCTGAAAAGCAAAGACATGATAATAAAAATAAGAATATCCATTATTTTTTAAGTCACGTGTTAGCCTGATTGTAGTTACTTGCAAGAAACATTTATATACTGTGGAATTTGCGATCAACTTGTCGCCATAGAACCTTTCAAAGTCACCCAAAAACTGGTCAAGCAACAAAAGATGTTACGATGAAGTTTCATCAACGGCTGCTAATCAAATTAATCACCTATATAAATTGGAAAACAAACACACACAATTACTTCATTTTCATAACTTAATCCATCATGAAAACTCTCTATCTCGCAATCTTTCTTCTTTTCATATTATCCCCAGGAGGGGTGATTTGTCGGCCATTACGAGACGGTTCTAGTTTGGTTTCGGACGGGATTAATGATCGTTTTGAAGAAGATGATTCGTCGTTTATACGTCTTAAAAGTATGGATCATGGTGCAGAAGAGGGAGAATATTGCGAGCAAATGTACGGGTTTTTACCATGCTCAAAGACTAGTCTAGGACATTTGTTCTTGATTATTGTTTATGAATATCTTTTGTTTCATGGAGAATCCTATGTTGCCTCTGGAGGAGAAAGGATTTTCAAAATTCTTGGTCCTGGTGTTTTTGGTGCTAGTATTTTTCAAGTTATTGGTTCTCTTCCTGAAGCATTGATCCTCCTTGGTAAGTCCCTCAATTTATACTCACTAGCTAGGTTAAGAAATGTCTTCCCCCTTTTTTTTGCATGTTTTCGAGAGGCATTGATAATACCCTTCTTCTAAACGGCCTAACCCTGTTACAAGATCATATGAAAATGTTAAAATATAATTAACGTCTAGTTGATGGATTTTGTCTTGGAGGAGGAACGCAATAAAACGTTAAGACGAAAAATCAACAAAAGGCTCCACATTTAAATTATATGATCAGTAATATATGAATTGAAATATTCGTTTTCAAGTAAGATGGACATTTTCAAATTCATTTTTAATGATCCTCCCTGTTTCAATTCTTGAAATTATGGTTCAAGTCAACTTGTGCTTAAGGGTATGCTTGTCAGTTTTCGTCATTTGACAGTTTTTGGGTGTCCACGCAAGTCCTAAAACTTATTTTTAATGATATATATTTCAAAATGAAGTTACATTTTGAAGTCAAATATTAATTTTAATTATACATTTTATAAATAGTTCATTTTGAAAAACAGTATTCTAAAAGACGCATCTAGGAGTCATCAAGGCGCGATGCGCAAGGAAAACATCGAGCCAACTAGCTTGACACCTTATTTAGCGGTCAACGGCAATCATTCATTATTAATGCGTGTCTAGACACGATTATGCGCGCCTAGACATGCATTATTATTTTAAAAAACAAAATTACAATTTTTTAAAGTTAAAACATAAATGTTGATTTACATTTGAAACTTATCTTTTTATTTGAAACTTTTGAAAAAATGTATAAAATTTCTATAAATCTGTTTTAGATGTTAAATATGCATTATTTTTAATTATTAAATAATTTTTTGATTTATTAAAAATTAAAATAATATTAAAATAAAAAACACTTTTTTTACGTTTTTTTACGCACACGTCTCGTTTAAGCTCAACTAGTCGATAGCTTTACCTTCACGTTACTCCTTTAAAACACCATATGTTAAAATTATCATGTTCCTTTTCCTAATGCCCTTTCTTTTTGGAACAAATCATGTTTAACGTAAAATAGCATCAAACTTTTGTCTTGTTAGAATCTTAATTTGAATTCTAGTTGTATTGGTTGTTTAAGATTCTATGATACTAATGTTTTGTCGTGAAGAAATTGTGTTCTGATCTCTTTGTCCACCCTAAACAGCGTCCGGGCTCTTGAACAGTAAAGAAACTGCTCAAGAATGCGTCATAACTGGAGTTGGGTTGCTTGCTGGATCAACAATTTTGCTTCTCACTCTAGTTTGGGGAACTTGTGTCATCGTTGGCAGTCAACATTCTTCCAATCAGGCGGGTCCTGATTCTTCAAGCCATAAAGAGCAAAACCGTGTCGAGGAATTTTTATCAAAAACGAACGGTTTGTCTTCATTTTCCCTTTCTCGATTATTTGCTGGTTGGTTTTTTATTGTCTTATTTTATTTTTCCATTTATTTTGCTACAGGTTATGGTGTAGTGACAGATTCGGGAACATGCCATACTGCTTGGATCATGCTTGGTTCAGTGATTCCATTAATGATGATCCAAATTCCAAGAATTTTCAACTTATCTTATCTGGGGGAAAGAATTGTTATACTGATTACCCTTTTGGTTTCAGCCATTTTCCTTCTCTGTTACTCCTTCTATCAGGTATTAAAATTGTGCACGCCATATGTTTGATAAATAGAAATGATAAGTAAAAATTATATGTTTGCTTTTGTTCCTTTGATCTCATGTTTGTGAAAAAGTATATATGAAATGTCTCTAACTTTTTCCCTTGATGCCCTTTTATCAGTTAATTGATTTCATTGTTAGAGGAAAATTAGGCTCTAGTATTAGTCAGTAAAAGTATGGTTCAACTTATTGAGTTGAGGGTTGATCTTACAGACGAAATGCTAGTTGTTTAAAGAGTCTCATCGTCAATCCAGTTAAGATACCTGTTTTACGTATGAAAGGGTAACTAACAAAGAATTTGTCAAACTTACAATCTGTTCTATATGGAAATATTTTGCATTTACGCTATCTGATCATCCTTGGTAAATTCACATATGAGGATTTGCTTTTTTTGTCTATAAGTTTTTACTTTCCACTTTGATTTTTATTTTTCTCATTCTAATTTTTCTTTCACAAATTGAGCAGTTCTTTGAGCCATGGATTCAAAAGAGACACTTGTCATACATAAAGCACGAGCATTTAGTTTTAGACATTCTAAAACTCTTTCAGAATCATACAATGGGAAGGCTTCTAACTGACAACGGTTCGCCAAATGTGTCAGCTATTAGAAGGTACCTTTTGAGAACCAAACATTTTTTTCACTTTTTTGGTTCTAATATCTTTAGTATATAATTTTTAATAATTTTCTTTATTGTTTGTTGCAGGCTATTCAAAGAAACAGACAGTGATGGAGACAAGTTCATCTCATTCACTGAACTACAAGAATTTCTACGAGAAATCAGATCTAAAAATCTACAATTGGATAACGATAATGAAATAACAGAGATGATGAAGGAATTTGAATCATTTGATACTAACGAAGACAAGAAAATAACCATGGCTGAATTTGTCAATGGAATGACAAAATTGCTTGAGGAGGCGAAAGATACTGTGAATAAAAGATATCACTCAATTAAATCAATGAAAGGCTTATACCAGGTAATTAATCTTTATACTACATTTTATTGCATCAAGTAGAAGAATTGAAAGCATTTTGTTATTCTGATTTATTTTCCTCAAATGATCTCCTACAGGTTCTTAAACCTTGGATTGAAAAGAAAAGGGCAGAACGTGAAACGATGAGAATTCTAATTCCAAAAATTTTAGAACATCTACAGAGCGTTGTGTATGGCAGTCTTTTGACAGAAGATGAAACTCCAGATATATCTGCTATAAAAAGGTAAATTTTAGTAAATTATCTGATAATTTTTGGAAGATTATATTTTGGCTAAACTAATAATCCTAAATTCCAGTTTGTTCAAGGACATTGATCTTGACAAAGATGGCACCATATCACATCATGAATTGAGGAACCTGATGACTAATATGAGGTCTGGCATATTACCTTATGATGCGGATGCAGCAGCATCCAAAATAATGAAGGAACTCGATATAAGTGGAGATCGTTTGATTGACGAGGAAGAATTTGTCAATGGATTGTCCAAATGGCTAAAGACAACTTCTAATCCATCTGCTAGATCGGAGGAGAGCGAAGAAGATGACTATAAAGTAAATACAAGCTTCTCGAGTTTTCTATTTTGAGACTGCTTTTCATTTCTTTTTATTCCTGATCCATATGAAATGTTTGAAAATGTTGAGCAGGAAACATGGGAACAGTTCGACAAGCTGGTAGAGGACAAGGCCATTGATAAATCACCACTTGCCTGGATGAAGGCTATAACTCTTGTGGTGCTCGGGGTTGTTATATTAGGTCTTCTAGCTGAACCTCTTATTGATAGTGTTCGCAATTTGTCCCAAACTGCAAGTGTCTCTTCGTTCCTTATTGCCTTCATTTTTGTCCCATTGGCTACAAATGCTCGGATAGCAATATCCCTGATCACTGAAGCCCGCCAAAAGAAACTAAAACTTACTTCCTTGACATTTTCCGAGGTTCGTCTCAATCCTCTATTCTAATATATATGATGTAATTATCTTTGCATTTTGCTTATTGAACTTACATGTCGGTTTTGAATCATGCAGATTTATGGTACTGTGTTCATGAACAACATTCTGGGCTTGGCAGTTCTTCTTTCCCTCGTCTATTTTCGTGGTTTAACGTGGAATTTCTCTGCCGAGGTTTTGATGGTTCTAGTCGTTTCTGTTATTATGGGATGCCTTGGAAGTTTTAGGACAGTTTTCCCTGTTTGGATATCATTCTTTGCTTATTTGTTGTACCCAATGTCTTTGGTCCTGGTCTATGTTCTTGGTCATTTTAAGTAGTTGTCCTAGAACTAGGAGCAGATTTTACAGGTTCATATTTGTAATAATGAGTAATTTATTGTTCTTTAATTTTTTGTTCATTGTAAACAATAATGTGTAAAGTTGGTTAATTTATTATGAGATTAATTTTAATCACTGTGGCATGATATTATTTCACTTGTTTATTAGTATCTCTTTAACACGAGACAAGCGCAATCTACAAAGCATTCACATTAGATTAGCGTTTCTTCCGTCAGATCGAACCATTTATATATGATCTGGATTACATTTATTTAAAGGGTTTAATCCATGTTTACTATTAGGGTAATTATATTCACACCATAGTATTTGTTCGCTGATCCTTCCGAACTTTATTTGTTGCGTTCTTACCCTTAATTTTCAATCAATTAGCATAGATTATCTCTGATAACAATGTCTATCAAAATATTCTATTAACGTATTTTGAAATGAGGAACAATATTCAATTGTATATTTATATTTTTTTCAAATGAGAGACACAAAAATCTTTTTATGTCCTCTTAACGAGTTTTTATACAGAAATCGCTATCAAGAATAAGATATATTGACTAATGAAATGTTGATGATAAGAATGTAACAAAAAAATTGAAATTAAAAGATGACGATAAGCAAAGATTGAAACCCTCCGCTACAATTAAAATAGTGCAAACAAGAACTATGGCACGAAAATAATGACCATACTCGTGTCCTAGTGAGTTTTCTTTTTCTCTCAAGGTAACTATGTAGCAAGTTGTGCATATATGTGATGACATGACTAAGTTGTCTGTCAATATAAGATCACTATGTTAATCTTCAAAAAAAAAAATCGTATGTTAATCCGAACGATCTTTTAAATTTGTCATATATTTAATTGTGAAGATACTTTTAATGGGTTGAAAACTATATCAGTAGTTCTTCCATCTTGCATATAAGGCATATTTTATTAATGCAAAATTTTGGAAACGATACCTTTATTTTCGTGTCTTTCAACTACTTTGTGCGTTTAATCTATTATAATATAATTACTATTGCAATGACCGTATTTTGTCTTGAAATACTTGCTAAAATCATTAACTAGAAATAAACATAATAGATAGGTCCATGTGAAATTACATCCTTTCAACTAGAATCCTATTCCAAAAAATCACAAGACAAATGAAGAAAAGTGTGTTGCTTTCCAAAGTTTGTCTTACTTCCCGTGGTCTATATATTCATTAATGGTTTTATGTTATCCTCTTCTAAATTAAAAATTGTCAAAATTTTTACATGACATATAAAAAGTACTTTTTCGAATGGTAAATTTACGCGAACGCTTGTTAAAATTTAGACAAGTTATTCATGAAGAGAAATGTTGAAGGCACTAAGTGCTTGTTTGTCATAATTTTTACAAACTTATTAGTTAATTAGACTTTATTTTTGTCCATAAATTTCGTAAAACTCACAATTCTTTACACTATGTATATACCCATTCCGTAAGACTTATAACTTAATCTCTGAAAAAATTATCTTAAACCCTACATTTTAAATTTCAACTTAAAAAATCAGGTGCTTTAAATTCAAAAATTAAATTTAATTTTTTTTCTCAATTATCAGATAACAATTATTGTATAAAAAATTATTTTATAATTTTTATATCTACTCTCTAATCTCGCTCTATTCACTCTATCTATTTACACGCAAATATGTACATTGGTCACTGCCAAATTTCAACCACCAGCTCGCCATTGTCACCGAAAATCAGTGTTGAATCTACAGTTGACCACCACCACCATCATACGCATATCTATCTATTTACATGCAAATCCAAACTTCGGCCACCGCACCAAAAACTAGTGTTAGATCTGTAGTTGGTCTTGGTTCGACGTCGCAGTCGGCGATTTGGATAGCGCGTAGCGTCTCGGTGTATTTGTGAGGGATGGGGGTGGTGGTGGTGGTAGATTTGAGGTGAAAGATGTGGTGTTGGTATTGGAAGGTAGTGGATTTGAAGTGCCAATGATGATTTGGATGATATTGGTGGTGGTGGAGTGTGGTGTGGGAGATGAAAAGTAATTTGTGATAAGTTAATTTGATAATCGTGATCAATTAATTTGATAATTATGTTATGACATATAAAAATCTGTGATTTGCTACTAAATTCGTAATCATGACACATAATTTGAATCTTTATGACTGTGATCTTGTATGATTTATGAATAGTACGTGATCATAAATTATATATTATTGCGACATTGATCTATTTAATTAATTAATTGGTCACAAAATTTTATTAGGTAATCACAAATGTAATCACCTATTTTTAAAAGAATTCCATAAATTTCTTAAATTTAAAAGTATATTTTAAAACTATGATAATTATGTACTTTTCCTAAAAATATAAAGGTATAAACAGGTGTGATTATCATGGACTATGAGGTTCATTATAAAAAAAAAAAATTTAACTAATGACTCAACTTAAAAGATTTTTTAATCCAACCCGAACTCTACCCCTCTGTTTATAACAAATAAAAAATAAAAATGTATGTAACCATGACTAATTAATTCAAGTTACAAGATCCACCATCTCTTGTCCCATGTGCCACCATTCTTTTTAGCCCTTGTTTGAATTTTATACAGAATAAACCTGTAGGTACAGGATTTTTGTACAGAATTTTAACAGGGGTATTGGCGTGTCTTTTTTTTTTTCCTTCTTTCAATGAAAACCTTCCAAGCGTAATTTTCGTAGATTTTTTTATTGTTTTTGCCTGTACCTATAGTGCTGTTCTTTGAAAAAAAAAAAAGCCAATATCAAGAAGCCGACATTAGCGAAGTATTTTACTTTTTGTTCTTTTTCCTTTTGTTTGTTGTGCTTTTCTTCCAATAACAAGAAGCCGACATCAGCGTACACGTGTCAAAATAGCGATTCATGAGAGCTGATCAAGCTTGACAAAATTTATAAATTTTCGAAATTTATTTCCAAACATATATTTTAATATATTCACGAATTTTATTCATTTATCCAACATTCATTCTTATCCATTTATAAATTCATCTCAAACAAAGGCTATAATAAGTTTGTCGAACCGACGACACGAATCTATATGACATCTGATAAAGATACGACATATAACGTTAAAATCGTCCTACCCTTATTCTTAATTTTTTTTTGTACATATATCATAAGTTCGATAACGTAAAAACAAACACACTAAATATTTTTCATCTTCTTACTTTGTTTCGATACTTTCTAACTCAGCAATCAGAGCGAGAATGATCATCTGAACTCACTAATTCAAATTTTTTTTTTACTGAAATAATTGCTTCTGTTAATCAAGAAATCGACAAAATTTTGAGGTTAACAGTTTTATTAATCACCCGTGAATAAACATGAAAAAATCTATTAATAAAAATTATTACAAAATAAATTAAAAGATTATAATTCTCAAATTTGAAAATCTCGGTTGGGCCGGCTTCACCCACTTACTACCTACCAACGGACTATGATGAGTTGCCTAAATTCATTTGGTTTCGGCACGATTGTCGCTCACTACCCAAAAAAGGTGAAAAGATCTTTTAAATGGATAAAGCCACGTCGTCAGTAGTTGCACTCAGACCCACCATGCTTTTAGTATAAGACCCCAAACAAAAGACTTGATTCAACTTTGTCTCTTAGTATTGTCGGCATGCAGAACAAAGATTCTTGTTTCGTGGAAATTAAAATCAGATTTTTGATAAATTTTGATAAAATGTAATGAAATGTCCGATTAAAAAATTGTGAAACCCATAAAAATGCTCAATTTGAGGCACATTATTTAGTCAGAAAAATGAAAAATATGACAGTTTGTCATCAAATTTCAATCCATGTCAAATGACATAATATTAATAATTAGTGTTAACGACCAACTAGCAGACTTTTCACAACTTTTCTTGTTAATATTATATTATTATTCTATTAAGTTCGTAACATTGTTAGGAGTGAACTATATTAATTAAGTGATTAATCAAATGATAACCCATAATTCACTTTTACTTTTTGCTTTGGTGGTTGCTGAAATTATGTAGTATGGTTCAACAACTCTCTCTATCGAATTATTTGAGTCCACTCATCTTCGATAGTAAGTTTGTTGTACTAAGAATGACGGGATATTTTATAATCAAATTAAGCTGTGTATCAATGGTTGGTAAACTAAATTATAAATTGACTGAGATGAAAATGCCGAGTTCGTGCCACAACTAGCTCATCTGCCAAGGTCGATGAAATTGAGCTCACTGTGGAAGTTCGTTGGATATGCAAGAAAGTGCAACTCGAGATGGTAATTTTGAAGTGTAACCCTCATTGTAAGAATATATACTAGTAAAAGCACGAAATACTTACAGATTTTGATCTCTAATGTTCTGTTTGATTGCACCGAATTTAATGAAAAATGTCACATTCGGAAAAAACGAATTTTACTTTGACGATTTGATTGCAACGTGGAAATGGATACCGAATTCTAAGATACAATCACTTTAAGCTACATTTTCTTTGTTTTCATGAAAAACGAATTCCTATAGATTTGGTAAATTTTTATTTTTCGACTAACATGAAATTGAAATTTCTTTTCATCTTTACATATTAAACGGACTCTAAAGGAAATAACTAATGTTGCTTTGACACAAGTCTCAAAGAACTCTTAACAATATGACACAACACACACTTGAAGGAGTAGATACATGGTGTACTTGAGATGGAAACTCATTCATTCACAGGGATGGACGCAGATCTTTAACGTTAAGGGACACAGTCGAATTTGTAAAGAAGTTGGGAGAAATTTTACAATCGAAAATTTACGTCCAAAAAAATCATATCCCATGTAATTTTACATCTGAAAATTTACATGAGATGACTTTTTTGGACGTAAAATTTCGAAAATTTTTGATATTATATTCCATATAAAATTTCCTAATAAAATGACAAAAATTGCATTGAGAAATTTGTATCGCAAAAATAATAAATATTAATGAAATAATTGATTTTTTTTTTTAAAAAAAAATTGCGAGTTAGACGTTTTTCTTTAAGACTCACGTTTAACATATTTTTAACAATTTTTTATATCTGTTTGAACTATTCGATATGCCTATATTGTAGTTCTCGAAATAAGTTTTGAGATTATATAAGTAATTTGTAGATTCGATTAGCGTACAACCGTCGGAGAATTTTTAAAATTAGCATGTTATCGAAATTTAAATTTATTGTGATTTTGCCCATATTTGGTAGAGATTAAAATTAAATTTTTAGTCAATTTTGATAAAAGTTAAACAGTTATGAATTCCAAAAAATATGTTATTAAAATTAATTATTAATCTTAATTAAAATTTCAATCGATACCATTTTACAAAAAA
>CAIGRB010105411.1:27457-46535 GCA_903798255.1 Fraxinus quadrangulata
AAAAAAAAAAAAAAAAAAAAAGAATCTCAAAAGTTGGGGCACCCCCGGGTCCGCCAGTGTCCATTCATCACAGTAAATATAAGATATCTGAGATTTACGGCAAGCAATTTTTAAAATATAAACCAAAACTCCATTAAAATCATTTCACTTGCATCCTAAGTTAGGTACCGAAATCTATTTGATAGTCCCACCTTAGCAAAATGATGAGTTGACTTTCTCACAGCGTTTTATGCTACACAGTTAATAAAATACTAGACAATAACATTGTGTTAAAAATAAAATTAAAACAAACACTTTTTTTTAAAAATAATCAAGACAGTGCTAAAATTGGGTATATTAACCAAATGGTTAACTCCGTCTATAAACCTTTTGCATTAAAAGTTGAATGATTCTATCGATTTGTATGAATTTTCGATGATGGATCACATAAAATGTATAGTTAAAAAATGAGTACTGTTATGGGTCCAACCAACGAAGATCTTAATCCAGAATTGTTCCATATTTAATTCAAGTTTCTTGACGGAGTACTTTACATACCTCTTTAGAGGTTCCTTGATGAAATTTTTAAGATAGAAATTAGAATAACACATAAGTCCCAATCATCAATGGGGTGGTGACCATCATGATGTCGTACTCGAATTAAAACGGGATAAAGATGCACATTAATGTGATATGATCACCGATTTATTTGGGAGCTAAAAATTTTATTCGTAATTCGATGGGATCGAATCAAAATGTAGTGAAGAGTAATGGATACAAAGCTTAGTTTTAGTTTATTTAAATAAACTATGCTATAATTGGAAATAAGGGGACCAGATCCGAAATAATATATATTGTTGGGGAAATAATATAGTATTACAAAAATTTTATCCCCAATATTTGACTATTTTGATTTTGATTTTTAAAAAAAATCGCAATTCTTTTTTAAATGAATTTCCATACGCGGCCGAGACACCTATCTATCTCCATTAACACACACTACACACGCTCTTCTTCACACACTTTCATGTATATATAGATATAGATATTGAATCTGTCACACACTGATCTGTGAATACTCCATTAGCCATGGCGCGCCGATCCAAGCCGAATCCGATATTCACTCTCTTCATCTTCCTGATCCTTTGTGGATTCACCTACGGCCGTTTCATTTCTGACAGTCCAGATCTCGTATCGGACGGGGTTCATACACCCGCCGCCAAGTTGCCTTCCTTTCTCCGCCTGTACGCGGCGGAGGAGACATGTGAACAGACGTACGGGTTCATGCCGTGCACCTCTACGGCGCTGGGAAATTTATTCCTAATTATAGTTTATGGTTTCCTGATGTTCCAGGCTGCGACGTATCTCACCACTGGTAGTGAGCTTTTGCTTGAGATTCTCGGTCCGGGAATTGTTGGTGGTCTTTTTCTCCCTATTCTCGGAGCTCTTCCTGACGCTATGCTTATCCTCGGTACTAATCAATTTTCACTGTTCCATCGCACATTCACAGTTCTTATTTTTTTATTTTTATTTTTTGTCTAATTATTTTATTAAATTTACTGTGCTTTAGTTTTCGTTATCATGAGAGTACAGGAGACATAAAGGTAAAGTGAACATCATAATAAGTAAACATTTTCAATCATGCTAACGATTGAAATGTTTTATCCTGTCAGTTAAAAAAAAAAAATGAAAAAGAGTTCTAGAAATTCTCAGTTTGAGTAGAAACTTGATACATAGCGTGGTGTTAAGAGCAGAATGTCTGAAGATTGAGTTGCACTGATACTGTATAACATGCATAATAATTTTTATTTGCTTTGATTAATATCAGAAGTTGAAAAAGTAAAACATAGGAGTCTCAGGCATGACCGTTACGTCTAAGAAGCTGAAAATAATTAGTTTTGGTCTTTTTGATTGTTTTAAAAGTAAATTCCCATTTTTTATCTTTCGTTTGTATTTAACCGCTTGATGTAGTAAATCAGATTAGGAAATTTGCGAACTTGATTTTCATCTTCTCCAATGTTTTACGTTTGAAAAATGTATTGAGATATTCTCTTAATGACTTCTTTAAATGAATTTGCGTTTTAAGTTTAGTAAATTTGAATGAATGATAGTCGAAAAAGATTATTATGGTTAATTCAGTCCAAAACATCTTGCCCACTCCTCAACAATAACTTTTTGTACTCTAGTGTTTGCCATCTCATGTTCTCTCTTTCACACAGAGGTTTAATCTTTTCTAGCATTTTGTCTCCCTTAAAAAACATTGAAAGTTCGGTTGACATCTTGTTCTTTTCCTGTAATCAGTTCTTAAAATTTACAATCCATTTCATGCTATACATATATTGTGGAAGTTGATAGTTTTTTCAAATTTTGCACCCATTACCTTTTAATCAACATTTACACACAATAGTGCTATACCTGCCCCATTGCTAATAGACCAAGCTATGCTGCCAGGGCCACGTGGGTCCTGGCAGGATGGATAAATGCTAATTATGTTGTCTTTTCAGTCTCTGGGCTATCTGGAAGTAAAGAAACTGCTCAAAGCCAGGTCTCGGTCGGAATGGGTCTACTGGCTGGGTCAACAGTCATGCTTCTTACTGTAATATGGGGCACCTGTATTGTTGTTGGGAAGTGTGACATGCAGAATTCTATTGCAATAGACTCACAAGATACAAGAGGCTTTAGTTTAACTGGTTTGTATCTATGATTTTCATCAAGACTCTTATAGCTCATTTAAATATTGTAACAGCCGTCACAGTATGTTCTCGCGTCTGTTTTCTATGCACGCTTTATGCTCATAGTAGTTATATTAACGTCTGGGCGATGCTTGCTTGTCAGTATCAGTTTTTTCTATGGGGTTTTTCCATTAATTTTGAAGTTTGATCTTGCTGCTTAAATGCTAAAACTGCAAAATTGTGTGAGAACTGTGGCCTGATTGAATTAAGAAAATACATTTGTTTTAATGGCCTAGTCTGAAGTTATAAAGTTTATATGATACTGCTACTACAAATTCCAATGAATAATTTTCCCGAGTGATGAAGTGTTGGGTTGTCAGTTGTCACAAGCCTTACTTTTTATTTTTGTCGTCGTTATTGGGAGGGGAGGTAGTTCTTCTTTGTGAGGGAGGGAGGTAATAATAGTACCCAAGTACTTGACATTGTTCCTCATCTTTCTCACTTGGGTTATTAACTCAGAGTTTATCTTGACTAACATTGGCCTTCTCCCTTTCCTCATCCGCTTTCCTATCTTCATCATCTTGTTGTGCTTCATATTAATACTCTTGATAATATTTAATTTCTAATCTGACATCCATGTCTCCACATCCTTTTCCCATTTCTGGATGGGGCCAACACACCCTATTTGTAATGGATGCCATGCTTATTGAGTAGCCAGTTCTTACTGACATTTTTCGTTAGATTTATTTCCTCTCAAATAGCTATTCATTTCTATTGATTGCTAGCCATATCTGTAAGAACGAGCTTGGGAAGTTTTACTTTTGATAAGATGTTCATATATTACAGTTTAATTGTCCATGCAGGTTCTGGTGTTTGTACTGATATCTGGACAAGTTATGCTAGCATTATGATGGCTATAAGTGTGATACCATTTATTGTTGTGCAATTACCACAAATTCTCCATTCAAATTCAGGAAGACACTTAACTGTCCTGATTGCTCTTATTATGTCTGCCTCATTTATGATCTCCTATTGCCTTTACCAGGTATTTGCATATTTCAATTATTCTGGTTTGCCAATTTATCTTCATTCTCACTTGGATATTATATTCTTAAATTGCAATTCAGTTACGCTCTTATAAGCTTCTCTAGATTATGGTAGCAAGGTTCCTTAGAATCCAAATTCATGGTGGCCTAATCTTTTAGGAATAATATAAGGCGCATTTGTAATAATACTATGGTGAAAGTCCAAAATAGTTTTTACAATATTTGGTAGTGAAACTCATAAATCACAAGGTTCCTCGATGTTAATTTATTGTTGTAATCCATTTTCCTAATGCATATGAAACGACTTTAGCAAGCTAGTGAAACAGTTTGTCGCTTTAAATGTACTCCATGGTGCCTATGGATTGATAAAAAATTGTGTTCCAACATTTTTTCTATCCGGTCCATGCTGATTTTTTGGATTAATTAAATGATTTCAACTGCAGCAGCTTTTTCTTTTCAGCACTTTCTGTCTGTTATGTGGCTCACTACTCTTTTCCATTTTCTCAATATTTAACCTTTCTTTCGAACTTTTTGTGCAGGTTTTTCAACCCCGGGTACAGAGGAGAAAGCTTGCTTATGCAAAGCATAAGCATGTCATATCAGGAATCTTGAAGCATTTGAAAAAGCGTGCCTTGGGAAGGCTCTCCACCGAGGATGGAAAACCCGATGAAGAAGTGTTGAAGAAGTAATTTTATTTTATTCTTTGCTTTTATGTCCAGCATTTTTATTTCAGCTTTTGGTTTTGGCTTGTTTTGTTGACGTCTGTCATGTCCTCTTGGCAGGCTGTTTAACGCAATTGATGCGAATCAGGATGGATACCTTTCACGGACTGAATTAAGAGCATTAATTGTTGGAATCCAGTTCAATGAGATTAATTTGGATGAGAGTAATGCTGTGGATAAATTGATTGAGGATTTTGATAAAACACTTGACTCTCAAGTCGATTTCAATGAGTTCATGGCTGGAATTGAGAGATGGCTTTTTGAGGCCGGCAGGGCCAAAGTTCTAAAGAATGTTGGTCCTGATACAAGCAAGTATTTAGATCATTTTCACGAGGTATGTCCCTGTATAGTTAACTTTTGTTAGTCTAACAGCTAATGAGATTGGGACTCATGGAAATCTTTTCACAGCAAACAAAGAGAGAACACGATCGTTTGGGTGATCAAAGTGATGAGATCGTCGAGGGTGTGGAGAATCCCAGAGCGACCTCAATCAAGGCTGCTTTGCTTTTGCTGCTGGGAACTATTATTGCAGCTGTATTTGCCGATCCTCTTGTAGATGCTGTTGATAATTTCTCAAGTGCTACAAGCATTCCTACTTTCTTCATCTCATTTATTGCGCTGCCACTGGCTACCAACTCCAGTGAGGCAGTGTCGGCAGTTATATTTGCCAGCCGGAAAAAGCTAAGATCTGCCTCCTTGACATTCTCAGAGGTTCGCTGCTTTCTCAATTCTCACATATTAGTCAGATAGTAACCATGATAGCCGCAATTTAAGATGACTGCACTTATTTCGTGACACTTTGGCCCCACCTCCGCTATATTTTATTAAAGCAAAGCAAGAAACGCCAAATGAAATTGATTTAGGACTCAAAAAGCACTTATTAGATCAGGCAGTGTACATTTGCATTAGCTAATATCGGCCATGGATTGATTCAGGATCTCTACATATTCTTCCGGGAGAGGGGTTGGGGGTTTGCTCGCAACTATTTGAATTCGTTTCTTGGCTAGCTATTTTCTTTAATTTTGAGTCTTGTCATTGTTCTCTTGAAATGAGGAGTCGATATTACTTTTAAATTGATTCAACAATCAATTTTAACAAGACTAATAGCCCTCATCATTTGCTCAATAAGTGAGCCTCTTGATGAGAGAATTTGCTCAGCCGACCAACTCCAATTCTTTGCTGCCTGTTTTATCACTTCAATCACGTGTTCTGAAAAATGTATTAGAAACTATCAGGCTCATCATTTATTTCTTTGTTCCAAAGTAACTTATACACACTTTTAAGACATCACTCCTAAAGCTGCCGGTTTAAACAAAAGAATATTTTAGGTAGAACTTGTTCAAGATTCATGAGCATTTGAACATTGTCCAAGTAACAACGTTAAATTTGTGTTGAGAATCATTACTTAATGTACTTGACCTCTAAATTTGCAGTTATATGGAGCTGTAACTATGAACAACACCTTGTGCCTGACAGTCTTCTTGGCCCTCGTTTACGTAAGAGGATTGGTTTGGGACTTCTCGTCTGAAGTTCTTGTTATATTGATTGTGTGCATTGTGATGGGAGTCTTTGCCAGCATTCGCAAAAGTTTCCCTCTCTGGACGTGTTTTATAGCTTTCTTGCTGTATCCGTTCTCTCTGGCCTTTGTGTATGTCCTTGACTACGTCTTTGGTTGGTCGTAATCATTTGGTGGCTTGATGAATATCTATCTTACCTTTTCTCTTACCTTTCTTTCTGATAAGTTAATCTTCCTTAGTTGTCTTTAACTTTGTAATGTGGAAGCCGTGTTTTTTCGGTTCTTTGTACTTTTGAAACAGTAATATATCTGTTAGGAAGAAGCCATCATATCTACTTGCGTTGTAATAATCTGATGAACTGATGAAGATTTGTAATATACTTGCAAATTATCAGAATAAGTATTTTCTTGCACACCAGTATCAGCAATAGCGACTATTTAAAGCAGGAATAACAAAAAAAGGAGTCATACGGATCGATCTATGGTCCCCAGACACTGTTTTAGTGTTTCACGACATTTATCAACACAAACTTCCGATTTCCCGAAATATCTCGTTCAAATAATGAGGTATCAAATTCTGCTCTAACCGCAAGTCCTCTTGATCTGGTGAAGTACGGGGGTTTGTTTTCAAGAAAATCTATGCTTTGCTAGAAAATGAAATAGTTAAATAAGAAGAAAATTGAGGGTAATTTGGGAACTACGAAACCTGAGGAAATTAGGGAAGCTGACGAAGCCATTGTTGAGGTGTGTTGAGAAGCACTGAGCAAAGGCCGCTCGAGATGTACAAAAAGTAGTAGTTTTGACTCTTGCTAAAACGCGATTTCTATAAAAGAGAGTAACTTGGGCTTTGCACATAGTCGTAGGTAGATCTCACCATTTAAACCATATAAAAAAGAAAAAAGAAAATAAAATTAAGCTACACAGATAAAATTTCAAATTTAAGGCTCATTTAAGCCCCTATTTCATAGGGATTAATATCTGAATTTTATCTAATTCAAAGTTAATAATTAATTTTAATCATATAATTCATGAGACTCAACTTTTCAACATATTTCATCATTTTTTTATCAAAATCTACTAAAACCTTAAATTTAATTCCCACTAAGCAAGGGCTAAAGTAGGCGCGACAAAATACCTTGCCTTTACCCTTGTCCTACCTCCATGGCCGAGATAGGGGTGGGCCTTGCCCAAGCCAAATAAAAAAAATTGGTTATAATCCATTTTTTTTACTGTCCAATCCAATAGTTCTCCGTACTATTGAATCCTAGCTCCGCCACTGCTTGCCTCACAAAAATCCCAATGGGACAGGCCATCCCATGCCCCGGTGCCATCTCTAATTTGAAACAAGACGAGACAAAATCATAATCAGATGTACACAAGTCACATGCTAGTTTGTTGCCAATGCTACCAACCAAGTAAATGAAACAGAAAACATCAAAAGGTTTGGTAGAGCCACCACCAAATTTGCTTTTACATAGCTTCAAACAAACAAAATATACTCTTCCTCTCTTCTTTTTCCTATTAATGCCAACATTTCTTCATTTTAAGGATCCATCTTACATACTCAGCTCCACATTACAAATGCAATCGCGAAAACTTGAAAAGGACCAACTCAAGCCATTTAATGGAGACATCGTACACTTGCACGGATAAGACTACCATAAGACTTGAGCAAGTCTCTATAGCTTTAGATTGAGATCGATTGCTTCTTGTTTTTCTCCATTTCCATTGACGACATAGGTTGTTCCTTGTCCAATTTGTACCTTGGACGGGAAAAAGTTAAAAGGCGGCCGTTCCATCAACCTTGCGCTTGGATCTTTTGCACTTTCCTGACAACGGAATAAAAGTAAAAATGTCAAGGCAATGACAAAATTCATGATATGTAAATTACGTATTGTTTCACACCTGACTGCGAATGTATTCAAAATCAGATAATTCTTGCCCTTGCTGGCCTGAATAAGCGAATGGATTCTTATGCTTTTGGTTCAGAAGAGAAGAAGAAGCTGCGGCCAAAGGAGGAGCCAATGTGAGAAAATCCCCATTCAGTCCTCTATTTTCTCTGATTAGTTCACATGGAATTCGCTCAGGGAGAGGATTTGAGGTTGAAGGGCCCTCTCTGAAAAAGTCGTTTAAGAAACCCCGTTAGCATACTCTGCATATATTCAAGAAGTCAGACTAGCACATGAGATACCTGCTGTATTTTTTTATGCTCGGTTCCGTCTGTGTAGTGCATCCATTGCTACATGAACGTGATTCATCTGAACCCGATATGGTAATTAGATGGCGGGGATGAATGTTTCCCTGGAAAGAAGGGGCCGGAGGAGTTTCCATAGAGAAGGGATATGACCTCTTAATGCCAACTATCTACATTTTGAACACAACCAAATTAGATAAGCTACTAAAAGTTGATGGACCTTCTGCTCGATCCCTACTAAAAACTATGAAGGGAAATTGAAGTTCGGACCGTCAATCATTTTAAAACAAACTTCACAGACAAATTATATCAGTACGTGAACATCCATGAGTGTCCCGGATTTCAATCATAGATAAAACAGAACCATCTCTATTCAAAACTGAATTAGAAATTAAACCATCCTAAATTATATGATAGGAAACCCCAGAAATTCAGAATGATGTTTAGTACATTATGCTAGATTTCACTTGACAAAACAAAAGTAATGTTCTCTTGATTATAGTCATAAATTATAAATAAATAGGTATACCTTCTCCTCCTCTGGCCAAAATGGTCTATAATTGTTGCCAATATAACTTTGGTTTGAAGGGGGCTCCATCTGAATATTCAGCACAGATGATGATGAAATCCCTGAAGAGGCATTCACCTGCAAATTGATGTTTTCAACAATACAAAGCCAAAAACGACATATAAACATATGTGAACTGATTAAAATTGACACTGGAATAATTTGGCCTACCATTAATGAAGAAGCAGGTGGCTGGAATGGATGTACTCTTTGTGGTGCACTCAAAAGCGGCAGAACCCCGGTGGGATTCGACTCATATGAAAAATTCTTACGAGGCTGAATGGTGAATCCTTGAAGATCGCTCCCTTCAAGATTGTACTCACCATTCCACAATCTAGGCCAACTGCTACCCGAAATCGCAGCCATTCCAATTTCCCCACCGACATTCAATGATTTTGAGAGTTGAACTGAATTCGGATGTAAAAACTCAATATTTGGGATTGATTGGGCAAGATTATACGAAGAATTAGGCGAAGGGAGATCATTTGGTGATGGTGGAGCTAATGAATGTGGAGGAGGAGAAATATTAGGCCTAAAATTGGCTTCACTATGTGAAACAATTGATTTGGCCAGAAGATTAGCTGCTTGTAAAGTTGCATCTTTGTTTTGTTGTTCTTCTAATCTAATCTTTTCCAGTTGAGCCACACCTAATCCTCTCTGAGGAACTTTTTTTTGCTTCACCTTTTTCGATCTACCACTACTATTACCACCACCCTCTCCGCCGCCGCCGCTATAACTGCTCCTATGGATATTTTCTTCTCGACCCATTTTTTCTCTCAGCCATCAAAGTTAAATATAAATCTTGGAATTTAAAGGGGAACCCAAATGCAGTATTATATAAGGCAAGCCATCCACCATATCCTCTACTATATTCTTGAGATACCCAAAATCTGAAAAATTACAAAATCTGAGGGTTTTTGAAATGGAAAATCTAATAAGAATTTAAAGAAGTAAATCTCCATTCAATAGATTACATAAAATATATGTAGCCAAGAATACCATTACAACTTCATTTCTTTGACATATATATACACACGTAAAAACAGAAGTCATTAAAGAGAGAAATTAATGGGAGAGAATCTGAGAGGTTTCGGATTTTTCTCAAAACCCAGTTGTCTGAGCGACAGATCAGATCATTTATACTAAATTATGAAAATGAATCAAAGATTTTCAAAATTTAAACTTTTTAATGCGAATCCAAAGCAACCGATTTGTATGGTTTGACCCTCACTAATAAATTCTAATTTCTCGCCCAAATTTTCGCTCCATACCTTTCCTTTCAAGACCGACTCTCTCTCCAGTTTAGCCCTATGATTTTCTTTAGCATAGATTAATGGTGTTTTTCCTAAAGTAGCAAAGTGTGAGAGACAAGGTTTAATTATCCATTTTTGTAGCAAACAAGGACGTGTTTTTTCTTGGGTTTTGCAGCTTTTGAAAACAATGCATGGAGTGGGGTCCTTAAAACGTTCCTCTGCATCATTTTCGTGCAGATGGAATGCTTGGCTATACTTCAAATTAAGTTATAATTTAGTCCATGTTAGAGTCACATTAAAATTTTCAACTTTATTTTTCTATTCATTTTCAATCACATATTTTTTAATAAAATAATATTTTTCATCACATCAATAAAAAATATACTTCAAATTAAGTTATAATTTAGTCCATGTTAGAGTCACATTAAAATTTTCAACTTTATTTTTCTATTCATTTTCAATCACATATTTTTTAATAAAATAATATTTTTCATCACATCAATAAAAAAATATGAAATTAATTTATTGTTGAATTTGAGGAAAATTTCAACATATGTAATTTGAAAATCGCAGAAAATCTCTATATTTGAAACTTTTTGTGTGAAAATACTCGTACCATCAAATTTTTCGTTAAAAATAGTAAAAATGTCAAAATTAAAAGTAATAATTGTAATTTTAGTATCTAAATTTTTTATCATTTTACACATTATATCCAAAATTTTTTATATACCACCCACAATTTTATGAAAATATGTGATTAAAAAATAAAAGAAAAAAATATATTTTGAAAAAATGGTTCAAACAAGCTCTTACTTTATTAAAAATAAACTTTATTTACTTTTGACTAACAAAACTAAAGTTAAAGTGACTTTGAAGCTTGACAAAAGCTCAGTGTATTATTAAGCTCATGTTTGGTTGGAATTAAATCAAGAAAAATAATTTATTTTAATCACATATTTTATGAAATCATATATTCACAATATAATTTTTATTTGTTATATAACATTTTAATTGTACTTATGGTTTTTAATCTTTGCATATTATTAAATTTATAGTGTGTTTGATTGCATTCATTTTCTATTAAAAATGTCAAATTTCCATCAAAATTCGTACTTTGAAGTGTTTAATTGCTATTTTTTTACTATAAAAAATATTTTCCAACTGTTAAAAATATGCCCAATTTTCTTCGTATTTAAGAAAAACATTTTATTAGAAGGGAGTATATTTTCATTTTCCTCAATACAAGAAATTTATATATTCTTTTCTAAAATATATTTTTCATGTCAATCAAACACACACTTATATCTCTCACGATTTTTTATGTCATTTTTATCGTCAAATTTTTCATTAATTAATACGTTTTGTATTTGATAATCGTTTTATGTCTAAAAGTTCGTTGAAATGGCCTAAAAAGAACTTATTTTTCATCATATATTTAAAAAATGTATAAACAAAGTGCGAAAAAATATTTTTTCATCATTTCAAAACATAAAATTAAAATATTTTCATATAAATCATAATCAAGGACTAGACATACTAACTAATGAAATGTTGAAGATAAAAATTCGATGAAAAAAATTAAGAAAATAATTACTACAATAAGTAAATTGAGAAGTTTAATTGTAATTAAAATATGATGTATCATATAAAAAATTGTGACGACAATATAATAACAAAAGAAATAACCCTTTCTTTCTTTCTTTCATTATGAAGTTTTTCTAGCAAGTCATCATGAAGGTTTTAGAATGTTCTATAAACTTAGGATAAGTTTCTTTTTCTTCGAAATAAAGGATAAGTTTTACTCTATTAATCAATCAGTGGCACACAACATAGGAAAATGGTGACTAGTGTGGAAGTGATGTGACAAAGTTAAATGTAATAGTAATGATACGATAAGTTTAATTAAATGTAAAATTATATAATTTATTTAATTGAATATTTTATTTAATATCATCAGTGATATGACCTAAATCGATATTAATCATCAGTAATGATAAATAGCATTACTCGAAATATAAATACATTTTATGAAAAGTGCCTAAAATTTAGAGGCAGTAGATAGCTTAACTGCATCATTTTTATAGAGGTTGAACTCATTCTACTTTTAAGCAAATAATTTGTAACACGTCATTTTCCATATTTAATGTTGCTTGGTTAAGTTTGAAAATGGTCGAGATTTTTTTTTTTTAACCATTGCTTAATTTTGAATATTTGAAAATAACTTGTGTCACATGCTAATTTTCAATCACACATTTTCTAAAATAATAATAATAAAAATATATATGTTTATTCATAATTTTTCTTACTTAAAAAACATGTATTCACTAAAAAAAAAAAAAGCACTATTCAAAGAATTCACTTCTCAAAAACTGTACATGGACAAAATTTAAACGCCTTTCCTCGAATTATTAGATTGGCTTACGAGAGTGATAAGGGTAGAATATACACATATATCTACCATCAAACAGGACTTAAGTTAGTACAATGGAGTATAATTCAACTGATATTTGGTCTCATTTTACGTTTTAGGACGAAACCTTTACGGGAATTGCATTGGAGATTAAAATTTGGAAGAAATAAGTGCTTTGAAGTGAACAGGAGAATCGATGAGAATACCTGAACTTCGGGGCACAAAAGATGGGGAAAAAAAAGACGGAGAAATGAAGAAACAATCTCCCGTGCTCGAGCAAGGAGCCATGAGAGAATTTCATCCACATTGGTGCTTTAACACTAGATTTCGATGCTTAAGTAGTACCCTTGATTTACTCGAATTATAATTATGGTAGGTGATTTGGGCCAAGTTTTACACGAAATTTCTACTATAATATAAGTTTATTATATATTAGAAAACACTACTTGAGCAAGGGCGAATCTAGGGGTGGCACCCAAAAAACTAGAGAACTTTTTTCAACTTGCCCGTTCATCTAGTGCTTATTTGAAGAACTTATTAACTGATGAAACTTCAATTTTAATCACACATTTTATGGGATTCATAACTTTTATCAACCTTCTAATCACACATTTCATCAAATTTTATAAAAAATTTTGCTAAAACTTTTTATCAAAAACTTTGTCAAACAAACCTCGAGTCAAATTACGACAACTTTCGAATTATAATTCTTGATCGTTAGAAATCATTTTTTAGAGATGGTTACTTATTGTAAATACTCAAATTTAAAGTAAGGATCGTCATACCTCCATTTTGATCTTTTTGCTTTTCTCGTACTGTTGAACTCCTCTTTCAAAAATTGAGAGCCCCTATTGTGGATCTGTCCATGTACTTAAGAATTTGATATTCGTTGAGAAAATAAATACACAACTCCTACTGGAGAGAAATTATCGAATAATTTAGGGATATTGATTTATCAATTACGTTATTATTTTAATTAAAGTGAAAGAATATAAGTTTGATTATACGAGACATAAATTGTCAAATAATTTAATAATATTGATCATCAACGTAATTGAAAATTGTCATAAAGAGAATAAAGTATCGATGAAGTCGAAGTCCCAATGCTTAAATTCATCAAATTTTGCCCAAAACAATTTATTTGTTTTTATAATTAAGTTGGTAAAAATCAAAATTCATTAAAGCATAAAAGAAAAAGGAAAATAAAGATGACCAATGGATCATCAAATCTTTAAAATATATTGCCAATGGATTTTGCCTTTCAAAGTGGACCCAGTTTGGCATCAGCAAACCCTCTATACCATATTGAAAACCAACCAAAGATTTTGTCTTCAAGAGGGCAGCCACAACTTCGCCGCAAGGACGGTGGAGCCACCGTGACACCACCTCTTTTGTCGTTTAACATTCAAAGATTTTCTTAGATGTAAAAGAGATTCATATTACGCACATAAAGCATCTATCCACAAAATTTTGTTATCCCGTCTTATAACATTTCTATTTTAATTTTTCAAAAATCTCTAGCATAAAATAATTTAAGAGGGAGTTAAAATTTCCTCTATCGATATATAAAGAGTACAATAATAAAAAAAAGACACTTAACAAACAAAATTTATGTTGCTTCCTCCCAGTTTTAATCATCATTCGGAAAAAGTTATGGACCGTTCTCTTTGTATTTCAATTTTGTGTTTTGAGTTTTAAATTCATTTTGTGTTTCGTGTTTTGAGTGTCCATTTTAAGATTGTTGAAAATGTGTTCTTATTGGCATTTTGAAAAATTGTTTTGAAAACGTCCAAAATATATTTTGAAAATTTTGGCTTGATTATAACTAAAAACACCCAAAATGACAAAATTGTCCAAAATTGTCGTTTTGAGTTTTCTTTGTAAATTTTTAACTTGTTTTCAAAAATACGTTTTCGAAAAATAAGAAAAAGAACACGTTTTCACTGTTTTGAAAAATCGAAAATAAAAAACGATTTAAAAATGATAAAGAGAACATATTTACTTTTTTACTTATAAATGAACCTTTTAAGTTTAACCAAACATTCACTAAAAATGTGTGTTTTCAAAGTTTTTTTCGTAAATCGTTAACATGATATGGTAATAGATCTTTTTTGTTGCCTTAAGGCTTTAGGGCTCTTGTAAGACCGTTTTGCACTAAACATATCGTTTAGGGATCGAAGGAAGTTCAAATACCATTTTATAGAATGTAAAAATCTCAGGGACCAATTTGCACATTCAATAAATTAACTTCAGGGTAAACTTGAATAATTAAAAAATTGGAGTGTCAGAAATGCTGAAAATCTGGTAATACAAGGGCTAGTTCATAAAATGTGGACAAAGGGTTATTGGACACTTGGGATGAAGTCCCTATTTATAAGTAGGTATGCTCAACTATTTCATAAGCCATTTGGTTAAGTGGGACGTAACTTAGGGATGTAGTGAACGTCCTGGTAATCAGTTTTTTAAGAGGCTATAAAAAATCATCAGATACTGAATCTAGAGAAAAGATAAAATCGAAGATAGAAGTCTGGATAATTTGAACCGTATATATCTTGGTGTCTACAATTTTAATATAATAGCAAATCCCAGTCAATTTGATTGAATGCAAATGTAGCACACTCGACAACGAATAAGTTCTCACATCTGCGACATGAGGGATAATGCAGAAGTAACACATTTTTATTCAAGATTTGACCACGAAATATATATGGGATAGAGTGGGTTGAGATATTAGCTTTATATGATCACCATCATGTACAGATTTTGAACTTGATGATGAATTTGCTGGATACCTTACGACACCCATCATAAGTAGAAGTTGGATGTGATTACATGAGATATGTATTTACTCTTATATTATGATTATCTTTACTCTGTACTCCACATTTGTATACCCCTACTAAGAGGTAAGGTGACAAAAACACTTGGGGCAAGCTATCGACTATAACATGCACTTTGCATCTCATTCTAGTTGTTGTTGGACTAAGAGTTGTTGTCGCCTTTTAGGTTGTTAAAATAAGTTGTTTGCAAATCGAATCAATGAGACTATACACAGAATAGATTGGTGTCGGTGTAAATGTTGCGGGACTTGTGCCTTTCCTTCATAACCCTGTGTGCCGATAATATTGCTACTTCGTCTCGTAATAGACATTGTTTTAATTTATGTGCCATGACCGACTCCATAGCCCCCGGATTCAATAGTCATGTCCGTGCTTAACTTATGCACTACAATCGCCCTTATTTTATAAATAGCAGCCTCCATGTGCTCCCTTAGTCTAGTCGTAGTATACACTTATCCTCTATTCACTTGATTATAATAATATTTAGTATTCTTTTTAGGTCTAACATAGTCCCTCCTCTTGGTATTATTTTTTTCGCTATTAATAAAATGGGCTACAAAGTGTGGTCAATTTTTCAAAATAAAAAGTTTCATTCAAATTTCACTTTTGCCTTTTATTCTTTTCTCATCATGTCTACATATTAATGTCCTAAGAGCGTCTCCTAGAATCTATTTATTTTCAAATGACATCTTATATGTAATAGATATAAAAATTAGGAGCTCTTCTCTTTGTGTTTCAATTTTATGTTTTGAGCATCCATTTTGAGATTGTTGAAAATATGTTTTTTTTTTTTACACATTTTGTAAAATTATTTTCAAAACACAAAAAATGCGTTTTAAAATTTTTGACTTGATTATAATTGAAAACATAATTTGTCGTTTTAGGTTTTCTTTATAAAATTTTAACTTGTTTTCAAAAGCGTGTTTTCGAAAATGGGAAAGAGAAAACGTTTTCACTGTTTTAAAAAATCGAAAATAGAAAATGACTCGAAAATAGTAAAGAGAATATGTCCTTATATGCTCTAACAACTCTCTTTATTTTAACTCTTCGATATTTCACGTGGTGTGAACGAGGATCTCGAAGTGACTAAAAATCATTAGCTTAGACATTAAAATCAAATGCGACTTTCACAAAATTTACAGCTAGAGAACAATATCATCAAATCACTAACATTCATCTCCAATTCAATTGAAATCGATTTTCCAATTTTTAATACCAAGTTGACGATTTTCTTCACGTGAATACCTAAATTCACATATTCAAATAGGTTGAAGACCCAAACATCACTTTTGAAGGTTGATGATACATAACTACATCAAATGTGGGGATCCTAATTCAACAATATATCCTTTAAATGATCCTGAAAGTGAAATATTGAAACTTACAATTTATTAAACACTATTAATATAAAATTTAAATAGATCGCAGTCTCTATTTTAAATAGTTGAAATGTGTGTTGATTCTCCATTTCAATACGATTATTCAAAAGCCTCCAAAAATATTGCAGTTGTAACATAAAAGTCTTAAACCTTTAAAATTAAAGTCATTTTAATCCATAATTATAACTAATAAGTAAAGAGAAAATACATTTTAATATGCTTAATTATACATGAATGTGGGTTAAATTTCTCCCATAAAATAAAATCATACAGCGAATTGAGCAAAAATGTTAATGACATTTAAACAAAATTGAAACAAAAATTGTTAAAAATTGTACACTACAAGTACCAAACTCCAAGTCTATCTATCTTCTTCATGTTCAAAATTACAATATTAATTCCAATTGTTTCGATTAAAACACGTTCGCCAGAAAATTGTAATCCAAAGTCAATCGACGTCCATGTTCCTCTCAACCAAATCATCATCGTGTACATAGCCTTCATCTTGTTTCTTCTTCAATTACTTATAAAGATGCATACAAAAAGGAAGATGAGCTCAACATAGAATACTTTTTATTTCTAAATCCTCGTCTACTAGCTGTTTAGATTCTGTAACGGGATTTATATTTATGGTCTTTGTAAACAATTGCACCAAGAAATGCCTAACATAAATGAATACAGAAATATACGAAATAATAATAGTAAAATACTATTGAAATTTTTTGCAAGATTTATACCCTTTTCCATTATCATCCCTATACTTGCAACCAAACTCTAAATTGCCTTTAACCTAAATCGAAAGATAGAAATTTGTTTAGTGAAATGAAAACCGTAAATTGTTAAGATTTTGGGTTCAATCTTAAAAGGTCAACCTTATTAAGAGGAGTAGCCCAAATTCTTATAAATTGGTCTATGTTTCTATCTTTATTCGATGTGAGATTTTATCCCTTAACATGTATCCGCAAGATGGTGGCTCGTTTGAGCAGATCAATCTGGAAATCAGGCTCAATTTTTTTCTAGTCTTAATCGGATCAAATTGCTCGTTGGAGTTTAATGGACTCTGATACCATATTAAGATTTGAGTTTCCATCTTAAAATGTCAACCTTATTAAGTCCCAAACTTTTATAAATTTATGTATATTTTCATCATATGAGATTTTATCTCTTAACATAAATTTCGTAACATTTTGCTTATAACGTAAATTTCAGTGTGTAAATCTTCAAAAGAGGTATTTTGAAGGATTTCTTCAAAAAGATTGGACCCAAGTTTGTCCAAGCTTGGGGAGACCCAGAAGTTTCCTAGATCAGGCCTCATAGAATCTGAACTGGGCCACGTCAGCCCCTTTAGAGGTGGAGAGGATAAGTCCAATGGGCTCGAGGAGAGGTAATAATTAGCTTAATGGGGCATTTAATCCAATGTGAAAAGTCGTAGTGATCCGTTTTTCTACGATTCTTGAATGAGAAAATCACACAAAATCAGGTGTTTAAAGATTGATTTTTAAAAATAAGGTAAAATAATTAATATATATATATAATAATATTAATAAATTAAAATTTTCACCCAATTAAAACCCTAATTTATCACTCATCTCCCCCATCCTCCCTCTCTCTATCGCCTCTCTCTCTCTATCATCTCTCTATCGTCTGTGCACTAGCGAGTGTCTCGTCGGCGTGTAGGCAATGGTTGTGGGAAGCGTCGACCCCTGCCCGTGAGAATGTCGGCCTTTGGATGGAGTTGACTTTGGGTTTATGGTTTGCAGATGGCGATGTTGATGGTCACGAAGGCGGTGGTCGTGTAGGCGATGGCAGTGCCGCGCCTTCAGGCGATGGTCATTTGCGATTTGAAATTCTTATAACATCGACGATCTGTGGTGGTGATTTGTTTTGTTGGATTTGTTGGATCTGTGATCTGTGACTCCAACGATCTGTTTTGTTGGATCGGCGATGGGGTGGTGTTTTGTTGGGTGTGTTTGGTAGGGGTTTTTGGCTGTGGTTGTGGGGGCTGGTAGCTGTGATGGTTTTTGGTGGTGGTTGTGTAGGTGGTGGAGGCGTTGGTTATGTTGGTGAGGTTGTGGGTCGGGTATTGTTGGTTGTGCAGGTGGAGGTGTCGACGGTGCGGTCGACAATGGTGATGGTGGTGCGGTGAATCTAGGTAGGATACATGCAGTAAAGGTGAGTCTGGTGACAGGCTGGTGTGATCTATTTGTGGTGGTATGTGCGGTAATATCGTTAGTGCGGTATGGCGATGTTGGTGTTGCAAAGGCGGCAGTAGCGGTGGCGGTGGGATAGTGTTTGTGACCAACTATTTGTTGATCTGTGAGCACTATTGGTGGTGGATTGGGATAGAGGTCGGGTGTTTTGGTGCATGTGACCAATAATTTGGTCGTTTGTGACCATTAAATTGGTTAATATATGACTTTTAAACAATAATTGACCTAAATATTATAAATATGCGACCTACAAATTTATTAATTTGTGACCAATAAAAGTAATATGTGA
>CAIGRB010105411.1:46686-67325 GCA_903798255.1 Fraxinus quadrangulata
GTGACATAATATTTTTTGAATTGTGACCAAATTTCATATATCTGTGACCTTTTTATATTTATTAATAAAATATATAATTAATTAGCTAAATCATAAATAAATTTTAATGAAACCTGATTTTTGATATTTAAAACTTATATCCTTTATTTTGAAATAGTGTTTACTGAAAATCTGATTTATGTATTATTTCCTTCTTGAATTTGTTGGTGTTGACGTGCTCGAGATAACTTTATAAATTCAGATTATACAATTTCAAACTGAATATCAAGAATGAAAGAGACGCAAATTGACAGAAACTTGGTTTTGTAAGCACTGACCTCATTGCTTGTTTCTTTATAAGAAATTCCTTTCGTTTTGAATTTTTAAATAAATATTTTACACGTTTTGTAGTAGAATTATTTATTTATTTTTATCGCAAAAAGGCAGTAAAGCCTAACAAATTTAATTTTTTTTTTAAATTATGTAATTCATGTACTTTACAATTTGACAATTTTCATTCATGTTTTAAAATTGAAATTAAATTATTAAAATATTAGTACAATTAAATTTTATAAATACCAAAAATGTCATCAATTAAAACAGAAAATTTGTTAAACTAAAGTAATATATTGAAGTTAATTGTCAGCTCCGACACAATGGTAAAAAAGTTCAATTACGAAAGGAGGATGACGTGCCAGCTGTGAAAGAAAATGGGACTTCTTCACATAGAATTTACAGAAATTCAAACGGAGGGTGACGTGCCAAAAAGGTGCAGTTCGCTTGGAAAAATATTAATAAATTCATTAAATTTTTTATTTTTTGTCTCAATTTTCAAGGTCCCCTTGGGATACGGGATATTAAGCCCCCGTTTGAAACCCATTTTATTTCTCACTTTATTTCTCATTCTTCATTTCAACCACACATTCTATTAATAAAATAATATTACACATAAACCCAAAAATTCTCCTTATTTTTCAACCACACAATCTTCCATCAATCACTATTTCAAAAAAAATTTTAAACCCAAAATGGGTGTCAAACAGGGGCTAAGTGAAGTCGAAATATTTCATTTTTAAGCCCTGTTTGGTCGATATTAATATTTTCATTCTCATTCTTCTACTCATTTTCAACCATATTATCTAATAAAATAATATTTTCAATCACATCAATAATTTTTCATTATTTTTCAACTACATATTTTTCATCCATCACATCAACAAAATGCATTCTTCTACCCAAAATGTGCACCAAACGGGAGCTAAATATCACTTTGAAGTACTCACGGCCTCCTTTTTCATGTCGTTAATGGTACATAAAACAATCGATCGTAGCAAATGTTACAGCGTATTAAAGTATATCGTTCCAAACTACTATTTCGATAACATGTTAGCTTTAAAGAAAATCGATAATCGTACGATAGTCAAATCCATAAATCTTCCTTTGTCACATAGACATTGAATAATCTAAATGAACATTGAAATTTTTTTTAATACAAATTTGTTGTAATAATAGGCGGAAAAAAATATGGCACAACATAAAACAATTGATCACGAGAACAAAATAATGTGGGAGAGGACATGAGAATTTATTATAGTATGGAGAAAGAATACAAATATTTTGTATTTAAAACTTTGTCTAACTTGCAATGAGGCTAAAAAAAACATATCTAAATTATAGGGAAGGGGCAAATATATATAAGGACCAATTCAAACCCTAGAACTAGAAGTAGAGTTGTAGATGGAATGTGATGTCCATATCTTGCCATCTTCAATTCCAACTCCCAATTGATCTTCCAAATAGACTTTGAATAGGATTTCAAAAGCATTCTACAAAGAACTTTAATTAAAATTTTCAATTATCTTCAAAATAAAATTTGGATCACACACTAATTTTAACATCATCTTTATTTGATGGAGAGTTTCATCTCTTAATCGGATCGAATTGCTCATTGGAACTTAATGATTCTGATACTATATTAAGATTTGAGATTCTGTATTAAAAATCAACTTTTTTAAGATGTTGATTTATATTTTCATCTTCATTCAACACGGAATTTTATCCCCACAGCTACTTAAAATGACCAAGACCATGGACCAGGACCAAAGACATTGGGTACAACAAATAAGCCAAGAATGATGTCCAAACAGGGAAAACTGTCCTAAAACTCGCAATGCATCCCATAATAGCAGAAACAACTAGAACCATCAAAACCTCGGCAGAGAAATTCCACGTTAAACCACGAAAATAGACTAGGGAAAGAAGAACTGCCAAGCCCAGAATGTTGTTCATGAACACAGTACCATAAATCTGCATTATTCAAAACCGACATGTAAGTTCAATAAGCAAAATGAAAAGATAATTACATCATATATATTAGAGTAGAGGATTGAGACGGACCTCGGAAAATGTCAAGGAAGTAAGTTTTAGTTTCTTTCGGCGGGCTTCAGTGATCAGAGATATTGCTATCCGAGCATTTGTAGCCAATGGGACAAAAATGAAGGCAATAAGGAACGAAGAGACACTTGCAGTTTTGGATAAATTGCGAACACTATCAACGAGAGGTTCGGCAAGAAGACCTAATATAACAAACCCGAGCACTACAAGAGTTATAGCCTTCGTCCAGGCAAGTGGTGATTTATCAGTGAACTTGTCCATTATCAGCTTGTCGAACTGTTCCCATGTTTCCTGCGCAATATTTTCAAACATTTCATAAGGATCAGGTATAAAAAAGAAATGAAAAGCAGTCTCGAAAAGATAACTCGAGAAGGTTGTATTTACTACATTGTCATCTTCTTCGCTCTTCTCGGAGCTAGCAGATGAATTAGAAGTTGTCATTAGCCATTTGGATAATCCAGTGACAAATTCTTCCTCGTCAATCAAATGATCTCCACTTATATCGAGTTCCTTCATTATTTTGGATGCTGCTGCATCCGCGTCATAAGTTAATATGCCAGACCTCATATTAGTCATCAGGTTCCTCAATTCATGATATGATATCGTGTCGTCTTTGTCAAGATCAATGTCCTTGAACAACCTGGAACATAAGGATTTATTAGTTTAGCCGAGATATAATCTTCCGAGAATGATCAGATAATTTACTAAATTTTACCTTTTTATAGCAGAAATATCTGGAGTTCCATCTTCTGTCAAAAGACTACCATACACAATGCTTTGTAGATGTTCTAAAATTTTTGGAATTAGAATTCTCATCGTTTCACGTTCCTCCCTTTTCTTTTCAATCCAAGGTTTAAGAACCTTGTATAAGTCTTTCATTGATTTAATTGAGTGATATCTTTTTTTCACAGTAACTTTCGCCTCGTCTAGCCATGTTGTCATTCCATTGACAAATTCATTTATGGTTATTTTCTTGTCATTGTCAATATCAAATTCCTTCATCACCTCTGTTGTTCCATTATCGTCATCCAATTTTAGTTTTTCAGATCTGATTTCTTGAAGAAATTCTTGTAGTTCAGGGAAAGAGATGAAGTTGTCTCCATCACTGTCTGTTTCTTCGAATAGCCTGCAACAAATAATAAAGAAAATTATTAAAGATTATGTACTCAGACTCAGTACTAAAGATTAAAAGAGAAAAAAAAATGGTTCTCAAAAGGCACCGTCTAATAGCTGACACATTTGGCGAACCGTTGTCAGTCAGAAGCCTTCCCATTGTATGATTCTGCACGTGTTTTAGAACGTCTAAAACTAAGTGCTCGTGCTTTATGTACGACAAGTGTCTCTTCTGAATCCATGGCTCAAAGAACTGCTCAATTTGAAAAATTAGAATGAGAAAAATAAAAATCGAAGTGGAAAGTAAAAACGTGTAGACAAAACTCGCAAATCCTCATGAATTATTCTTGGTGTACATAAAAAAATTGTATATAAGGGTGTCCATTCTCTCACGTGGAATGAGATCCAACCTCATGTGAAAGAAGGGACACCTTCATGTACAAAAAATGATGTACAACAATCATAATTCAATCCTCATCTGGCGTGCACAATTTTTAATACCTGATAGAAGAAGTAACAGAGAAGGAAAATGGCTGAAACCAAAAGGGTCATCAGTATAATAATTCTTTCCCCCAGATAAGAAAAGTTGAAAATTCTTGGAATTTGGATCATCATTAATGGAATCACTGAACCAAGCATGATCCAAGCAGTACGGCATGTTCCCGAATCTGTCACTACACCATAGCCTGTCGCACAATAAATGGAAAAATAAAATGAGAGAATAAAAAACCAACCAGCAAATAATCAAGAAAGGGAAAATGAGACAAACCCTTCGATTTTGATAACAATTTCTGGACACGGCTTTGCCCTTTATGGTTTGAAGAATCAGTGCCCGACTGATTGGAAAAATGTTGACTACCAACGATGACACAAGTTCCCCAAACTAGAGTGAGAAGCAAAATTGTTGATCCAGCAAGCAACCCAACTCCAGTTATGACGCATTCTTGAGCAGTTTCTTTACTGTTCAAGAGCCCAGATGCTGTTTAAGGTCAACGAAGAGATCAGAACACAATTTCTTCATGACAAAATTATACGCAATACAACATATGTAATCAGAATTCAACTTAAAACTCTAATAAAATAGAATTTTAAGTTCGAAGAATTCTATTAAAAGTGATTAAATTTCGTGAAAGGTAAAACGAACATTGATCCTCTCAAAAAAAAAAAAAAAAACATTATCTATGATTTAATGACTTGAAATCTACCATTAGTAAAATTGTTAAGGACTATGTAGGTGCAAGATTGTGACCATTTTCAAGTGTGTTTTCTATATGTTATTTTACATTAGAGATAAACGTGATTTGTTCCAGAAAGGAAAGGCATTAGGAAAATAAGTAGATTAATGCTTAGGAAAATATATAGGTACTTACTAAACATGATAAAAGTTCAAATATTTATTAAAGTAGTAAAGAAATAAATAAAAATGTGATAAAAAGGAAATATATAAAAAAAATCACGTCATAGCTTTCTCTTTCCCTTTTCCTTCTACGAAAAAAATAAAATTAATATTTATTTTTTGTTTTTTTTTTTTCAATATTTCTCTTTCCTTTTTCTTCTACAAACATTAATCATAATTAAAAATTATTTTTTTTCCTAGTTATATTTGTTTCTATTTTTCTTTCTGTCTTTCTCTTAATGTTTATCTCTATTTTTTTATATAAAAAGAATAAATTGTAACTAAATATTTTCATAACTTTTTTCTTTTTTCATCTATTTTCAGCTGCTGTCTTAGCAACTGATATGTGGAGTGATGTTGGAAATATTTGATATTTTTTTTTGTTGAATATTATTAAAATACTAACTCTTTCGTCTCATTTATATATGTTGATTTTATTTTTCACACAGATTAGAAATTTATATTTACTGTTATTGAAAAAATAATTTTTTTAGATAATTTTTCTAATTTACCCTTATTTAATTATCAACAACTAGTAGTAAATAATGATGATTAAATATGTTTTTGTCCATGTTTTCAAAAAAAAAAGTGGGAAACGTGTGCATGTATTTGGATAATTCCAAGAAAGTAAATTAAAATATATACAATTTTAAGATTGAGTGGAAGGAATTGATTACAATTAGGCAAGTTAAATAAGGGCATATTAGCAAACTAATAAAACAAATATTTTCTCAATAACGAGACTATATAAATAAGACAAAAAAATAAGAAAAAATCAGTCTATATAAATGGGATGAAATGAGTATTAATTTTTTTGGTACTTTGATTATTTGTTAATCTAATTTATGTGACTTAATTTTTTTAATGTTTTTTAAAAATATTTTTATTGACATGAAAAATATAATTTATTGCTTTGTGTTCTTAATCATATGAATTGTTGATGATTTGGACATACAAGAAATTGTTTAAAATATTACATTATATGTGCTTGATATATATTTTTAAAAAATAAAATAAAAGTCTTTAAAAGTTTTTAATAGAAGTCTACAGAAATTCATGGAAGACTTCTATTAATTCTTAACAAATTCGTAGAAATCACTTAAAAAATCCACAAAAGTCATCACTTAAAAAAAGTCTTTAAAAATCACAATTGAATACATCTCCCGTAATTACGTTTATTAAGCAAATTAGGTCTCCCTTATCAAGTCGACGGTAAATAACATAAAGTCTATGCCTTTATTTGGGCTTCGTTATTTTTTTTATTAAATTTTACTTTTTAAGAAGGAGTTGTGAGTTCTACGAAATATATAATTAAAATTAGTATATAACTTTAAAAAGTAATTTGAATTTGAAATAGGTATCATTAAGCCCCTGTTTGGGCCATATTTCATTTTCATTTTCATTTTCATTTTTCTATTCATTTTCAATCACATATTTTTCAATAAAATAATATTTTCTATTACATCAATAATTTTTCTTTCTTTTTCAACCACACATTTCTCATCAATCTACTATTTCAAAATATATTATTTCTCCAATAATCTCTGTCAAACACACCCCTAAAGTAAGTTTTAAGGCTTGCTTGGACACTCAGAAACAATCAAAACCAATGAAAAAAATCTGCAAGCATATCCTTAAATTCAAGTTGTCTTGAACCATAATTTCGAGAATTGCAATTGGGAGGGTCATTAAAAATGAATTTGGAAGTGTCCGTCTTACTTGAAAATGAATATTTCAACTTATATATAATATTAATCACGTAATTTAAATGTGAGACCTTCAACTTATATTTCTCTGTCTCGATGTTTAATTGTTTTCCTTCTCTTCAACATTATCTACTCAAATAGACGTTAAGTATACCTTGACATTTTCATATAATCTTGTAACTGGATTTAGGCCATTTAGAAGAAGGATATCATCGATACCTCTCGAAAATATAACAAAAGAAAAAAGGAAATGATATTCGACATAGCCCGATTAAAACAATTTCTTGACCTAGGTAGTATAAATTAAGGAACTTACCAAGAAGGATCAATGCTTCAGGAAGAGAACCAATAACTTGAAAAATACTAGCGCCAAAAACACCAGGACCAAGAATTTTGAAAACCCTGTCTCCTCCAGAGGCAACATAGGATTCTCCATGAAACAAAAGATATTCATAAACAATAATCAAGAACAAATGTCCTAAACTGCTCTTTGAGCATGGTAAAAACCCATACATTTGCTCGCAATATTCTCCCTCTTCTGCACCATGATCCATACTTTTAAGACGTATAAACGAAGAATCTTCTTCTTCAAAACGATCATTAATCCCGTCCGAAACCAAACTAGAACCGTCTCGTAGTGGCCGACAAATCACGCCGCCTGGGGATAATATGGAAAGAAGAAATATTACCAGATAGAGAGTTTTCATGATGGATTAAGTTATGAAAATGAAGTAATTGTGTGTGTTTGTTTTCCAATTTATATAGGTGATTAATTTGTATATTAATTTGATTAGCAGCCATGGATGAAACCTCATCGTACTATTTCTTGTTGATTGACCAGTTTATGGTGACAAAAAAAATTTCGTGGAAGCTACAGCAGTTAGGCTTACACGTGACTTAAATAATGGAAATTATTATTTTTATTATATGTCTTTGCTTTTCAAATTAATTTATAGTCTTGTCATGTCTACGTTGCTTAATTTCTATGCAACTTAGGTTATTCTAGAAAGACGTTTGTCACTGTTTGGTACATATTATTTAAAATTAAATTTGCAAATTTATTTTTAACGACATATTGATATTATCTCAATAAAATAATTTTACACATTAACTTATAATTTTTTCCTATTTTCAACCACAATTTGATAAAAATATAAATCAAAATTCATAATTAATTTTAATCATATATAATATATATGAAATTCACAATTTTTATTAAATTTTTAACTATTCAGCGATTTTTAGCTACACCAAACAGTGACAATTTATATTTAAAAAATATACATGCCCTTAATTATAATTATATATGTTTTCCATTTTTAAAACAAAGATCAAAATAGTTTGCTCGTGAAAAATATGGAGGAAAAAAAAAAAAGTCAGTTTGGAACGGAGTATATATATTCAAATGAGAATATGGTGGACTAATTACTCGAGATTTGATCTACTAAAAGTCAACAAGGCAATTCAGCAAGGGAAATATTTATAACGTGGTAATATATTTATAGTTTAATTCTTGGAATAATCGGCGTAAAAGCTTCAAATCTTTGAAATATTAGCATACTTTTCTCAAATTTTTGATTTGTTATAGCCGTCACCCTTAACATTTTCAAATGTTGCAGGTAAAGTCTTTTGGACAATTTTCATTTATAATTCTGTCAGTTGATAAAAAATTTTACTTTGACTACATTTTTAATATTTTAAAAATGAACGAAAGAGTAACTTTCCATTTTTCACATTAAATAATTAAATAAAAAAAAAATACATCTACACAATCATCTTCTTCCTCTCAACCCTCACCTACCCCCACCTCAAACCCAAAATCCACATCGACTACCGTCACTTCCACCTCCACCAACCACTTGCTATCGGCCGAAAAGTTTAGCCCCAATCGGATCTTTTTACTATTCCCAATAGTTTCGATTTCTGAGCTCCAACTCGATAAATACAAGGAGAAAAGGAAAACTCGTCAATGGATAGAATCGAATTAGAGAAAGATTTGAAGATGAGATCATGTCTGAAGGGAATTTTGTGTGATTTCGCTAAACGAACTAATGAGGCCTGGTGAGAAGGCATGGAGTTGGAATGGACGATGCCGATTGTACCAAGGAAGGCCATGGCAGCAGCCATGAAGGACTCAGTCACGATGTCCATAGGGGAGGCGAATTAGGGAGTGGCAAGGGCAACTCTACGGCTGAGCTTGGTAGAGAGAAAGACGGCGCCTGTTGGGAAATCGATGTAATGGGGGAAAGAAGATAACTTCGTCATATGTGTATGAGTATCCTTGGTTGATGAGCCTTGTCGTCGGAAACCCATCTTCCATTATCGGAGTTCCGTCCATGGTGTTCGTAACAGCCAAAATTTTCTAGGGTTTCAGATATTGACGGTGAGTAAATATTGGTTGAGACCTGAACTTTTCCCCAGTTGCGCATCCTAACTTTTCAGCCGGTAGCAGGTGGTTGGTGTGGATTTTGGGTTTGAGGTGGGGGTGAGTTATGGTGAGGGTTGAGAGGAAAAAAACAATTGTGTGTGTGTGTGTATGTGTGTTTTTTTTTAATTTAATTATTTAATGTGATAAATGAAAAGTTACTCTTTTGCTCATTTCTAAAATATTAAAAATGTGGTCAAAGTTAAATTTTTGGTTAACTGTCAGAATTATAGATGTAAACTGTTCAAAAAGGTTTCACCTGTAACATTTAAAAATGTTAAGGTTAACGATGACAACAAATCAAATATTTAGAAAAAGTCTTCTAATATTTTAAAGGTTTGAGATTTTTGCTGCAATTATCCCTTAATTCTTTTACGTAATAGTGCAATAAAATTTCCCAATAGATCCATCTTTTGTAGTAATTAATTACACGGACGGAAAGATTTTTAATCGTAAGGTGAGGATTAGAAGTGTCTAAATGGATTTGAACTGAACTTGATCGATCCACATTCATGTTGGCTTAACTTAGGTCCTTAATGGGATTAAACCAACCCATTTAAAATATTATTCGTGCTTAGCTCAAACCACGTCTTCAAAATTCTGAATCGAACTAGCTCGTAAATAATCAAATACTGGGGCTAATGGAATTAGGCGGAGCCAATATGTAATTTTTAATCTATAAATGGCCAAATTAAACATTCTCATTTGTATATTTTCCAATTGCATAAATAAAGTACTTGTTTTTTAAAAAAAAAACACACACACACACACACTCACTCACTTTTTACATGGTCACTAGGTTGGAAAATTCAACCCGACATTACCAGGCATAATTGACAGAGCAGACAAAAGCGAGTTTCGCTAATTTCACTTCTATTTTTAATAGGCTAGGTAGCTCAAGTCTAGGTTTCTTGCTCATTTTGGCACTAGTGATGATTATACACAAGAGAAAAGCATCGTAATTCAAACTTTTCATGCATTTAATGCTAGAACAATGCGAAACACTCTTATCTTAATTTCTTGAACGGTTAAAATAATGAATGAAATAAGATCGTACGTACTAAATTGAAAAAAAAAATTGTGTACTATGTCTTTAAATATTATTCAATCTTATCCAATTCAACATATTATCGTAATTATGAAATGTCAAGAAGCTAATTGAATCTGATTGAACAGTGTGTCAAAAATGTGTTTCAAGAAAGTAATAAGCTTAATGGAATTCTAATTTGGGCCTAGACCACTGTCGAAAGCCCGAAGTGACTCAGAGTCATGTTGTTTAAAGTGGTAATTGTCTTATTAGGTCATCAAGGCCCTGTTTGAGAGTCATTAATTTCTTGTAATGTATTATAGAATAATAAATTGATGAAGAATGCGTGGTTAAAAAGTATAAGAACTTTATTGATTTGTGTGTAAAATATTTTATCGTGTGAATGTGTGGTGAATAATGATACTGTAGAAAATAATTTAAAATTTTAAAGGATGACAAACAAATGCTAAATCCAATGGAAGAGTCGTAGTAACCCATTAACAAAAAAATAAAGATTAATGTGAAATTTTATCCAGTCTAATTTAGTTAATATAGATATATCAAAATTTGCGTGTCGAACTTTGATCTTGTCGAATTTCTTGCAGCCTTAGGTTTCTCAAATGGTCGGTTTCAATGGAGCTACTAAGTTATCCATTTTTCTACGATTCTTGAATTTGTTGGTGTTGACGGGCTCAAATTATAAAGTTTTTAATTGTCAATATCAAAAATAAAAGAAGAATAAAATTAAGTGTACAATATTTGTTGACAACAATGGTTAACGATCATGTGTTGTCAAAATCCTAACATGTTATATAAAAAATAATTTTTTTAAATGAATGGATATGATGATGTCAAATTGAATGTTGTCAACTAATGTTACATATGTAGCATGATTCAAGAAATGCAAACGGACAAAAACTTGGTTTTGTAAGCACTGACCTCATTGTTTTGTTTCTTGATAAGATATTTCTTTCGTTTTGAATTTTTAAATAAATATTTTACACGTTTTGTAGTAGAATGATTTATTTATTGAGAAAAGGCAGTAACGCCAAACAAATTTAAATTTTTTGAAAATGACTTAATTCATGTACATTATAATTTGACCGTGTTCATTCATGTTTTAAACTTTGAAATTAAATTATTAAAATATACGTACAATTAAATTTTATCAATACAATAGAGGCTAAAAAGGCCAACCATTGATCAGGACATGTGTCAATAAATTATATCGTCAACCACCAATTCATTTTTTCCCCTCTCTCTTCAAAACGACGTCGTGTGATGTTTTCCATTGGCTTTCATTTTATTTGGCACACCTGTGAAGAAGCCTATTCTTTATTTTCATTTGCCTCGTGTATAAAAGGAAGAACTCCTCAACCCTAGTGCCATTTCATCTGTCCATCTCTCAGGAAGAAAACGAGATCTTCTCACACAAATCATTCACCATTCGTTCGAATCATAAGCGACCGAGGATTTTGGATTCGGTTGTGTAGTTTCTGAGATTTTTAGCTAAAGATTTGTTCATTTCTTGTGTAAAATTATGTTGTTTTGTGATAATTTAAGGTTTAATGTTTGTTCCTAGACAAATTTTTATTTTTTGGGGCTGATTTCACTTTCCCTTCTAAAAAATTACAGACGGACTAGACCCTTTAAAGAGACATATCATATACATATATGACCATACATGTATAGAGAGAGTTTTTGCTTGAGTTTCCATTTAAGAAAATAGTGTGTTCGATTGATATGAAAAATATATTCTAGAAAAAAAATATAAATATATTCTCCCAAAGAAAATATTTTCCTTAAAATAAAGAAAATTAGACATATTTTTAAAAGTTGAAAAATATTTTCCATGAGAAAAATAAAAATCAAACACTTCAAAGTATAAATTTGGGTGGAAAATTGACATTTTCGAGGAAAATAAATGCAATCAAACATACCCTTAGAAAGTCTCAAAAAAAAAAGTCGCTAAATTCGTCATCTAAATCTTTGTATTTGTTTTGGTTTTTTAGATCTATTTATTATTTTTCTAGTAAGAAGGAATTATGTCTTCAAATGAAGGAATTTGAGCTACTGGAGTCATGGCTCGCCAAAAAAAAAACTACTGCAACTTGTTTTCTTTTAGGTAATTCTGTCTTCTCGTACCTTAATTTATTGAAAACTAAATGTCATTTAATAAATGTTGAGATTCTAATTCAACTAGGCAGAAAGTAACTTACTTTTTTCTATTGTAGAAATTGACCTTTGTGCTCTTTAATTGGAGATTATATATTTTCTTATGGTATATATCCTAGTTTGTAATTTTGTGCTTTGATTTACTTGTCTAGCTCACATTATACATTTTTCTTGCAACATTTTCATAAGAAATTAAAAAATATATAAATAAATTGAAAGCACATATTCTTTCTATAGAAGATTAGGATATTATCTATATATCTTCATTTGTACATAACAACATTTTGACTTTTATCTATTATTTTCATAGGGCTTGTTTGAGCCCCGTTTTTAGTGAAGAATGCATTTTAAAATATTAAATTGATGGAGAATGTGTGGTTAAAAATAAAAGAATTGCGTATAATATTATTTTATTGAATAATGTGTGGTTGAAAAGAAAATAGAAAAATATATTTTAAAAAATAAAAATCAAGCAAGGGCATAATATCTTTTAGCTCTACGAAAATCTTACAAGTTGAACTTCATATTTGTCTTTTTGTAAACTGAATTTGAACTGCTATAATTCTTAAATAACTCAATAGCTACTTAATGAAATCGATTGCTTCAATTTTCAATCTATAACTTCACTTTCGTTTTCTAAATGTACCATCTGTATTTCTTACTTGTTACTTTAACCACAACTGATACAAGAGTGGATGCAAATCTTCAAAAGCTGAATGAAATCATAACAAAGAAATGTTACTATGCAGTGACTCCCTCAAGAGTGTCCATTCCAAAGGAAGACAATATAATTCAAATTAGAAATATACGAGGACTTCTACTTGTAGTGAGTAGCATTGTTCTTATATTTTACCTTCCTAAACTTGAAAATATTTTAATGTTTATCTATTTTAAAACAAACATATTAATAACTTATCTTTATTTTTGTTAACACGGCAAAACTACTTTTGGTTAAAAACAAAGCCACATATCACACATCATGATCAGACCTTCTGGTACATGTGCAACAACTGCAATAAGTCTACGTATGCTGACTTTGTTGAAATCCATTACTGCTCATTTGCAAATACTCTCAGGCCCGTGTTGTTCCAAGGTAATAAGTGCATATACAAGAAATAAAATTAGTTCAATATATGTTTTCCCAACTCTTATGTCATACTACCATAAAGCAAGAGCTACTATTCAATTGCAAGATCCATAGGGATTTATTGATACTACAATTATAGAAGAATTCGTTGAGAAGTTTTTACAGTGTTTTGCACTCATATTGATGAACCAAACAACTCTAGTACCAATCTAACACACATTTTTAAATTATTATTCTACTACATATTCATTTACGTTTCTAAATCAACCTTCACATCCCAACATGACAAAACAACTCTTCCATAACCAATCCACACTTCGATTGACGGAGATCTATTTTTCTGTGTTAAAGCTGTGAAACAGAAAAATGGAGAAGACTACAAGTACGATGTTACCTTCATCATAAGTTCATCTTCATCGATGGGAGAAAGTCCTCGCGTTAGAATTGGTGGGAACACATCTCTAGCTTCATTTGCTGAACCACTCCAATTGATCCAACATGATTCTAGTGCATCATCAGCCAGAAGAGTATTATTCTCCACTTTCAGACTTTCAGTCCTTTAGATTCGAAAAACAAAGAAGATGACAAAGATGTTGGCGAGGGCAAAAACATTGCAGATAATGAATCCAGTGATCACAATTTGAAATGATGCAAAACATTTAATCATTGGAGAAGTGATGCAATCTGTGAATATTTTTTTGTTCTTTTTGTCTCTTCCATTTTGAACTTGAAGATGTACCAACAAATACCTTCTGGAATCTGTAAATAAACTTTTAAATAACACTTCTACTTTAAGCTACTGATGCAATAGGTATTCAGCAAAACTTTATCTATCTTTTTATTCCTTTTTGTTTCCTCATATATTCATTGTGTACAACATACAGCTTCTGACTCATAAGAAAAGGAAATTATATAAGTAACTACTTCTCATTACAGACATACTTATACATTCGAGCATTTCATAATTTCAGCTCCTAACAGGTCCAAATGCAAGTGTAAAGCCAATGATACTGATTACTGTCTTACATTGCTCCTTTTATTACTAAAAAATAGACAAGGATCGATTTTTTAGAAAGGTATGGATTGTCTCGTCAAATATTCAACATGATTCAAGTGATGATAAGATCAACTTTAAATTCAATCTAGTGTCGATTAATCATAGAAGAGAATCAATGTTGAGGTTACATATTATACTATTATTTATAATTCACTGTCCTATACACATTATTATATCACTTCTACGTAAATTCATTTTTAACATTAGCCAATTAACGTGCAACGCACATTTATCGCACTAGTAAATACTGAAAATGTCATCAATTAAAATTAAAACAGAAAATTTATTATACTGAAGTAATATACTGAAGTTAATTGTCAGACAAATAATGATAAAATTTAGTTGCATGTTACAATCATTGTACTTGTCTGATTTCGACAAGACTGTTTACTAATTATGTTACATGTGCTATTCTCCAATCAAATATTTTTGAAGAATCAAAGTAATAATATCTCTTTAAAAAAATCGTGTAATATTGTCTGCTTCGAGCTGTACACACTAGATGATGATGATGTTAGAAAATGGGCTTAGCTCGTCTCGATTCGATTTATGAGATGCTCAAGTTCATTATGAGATAACTTATGAATTGAATTGAGTGCACTTTTCTTCACGAGGTGGTTTGTTTGGGCTCATGGGCAAACTCTTTTGTTCTTCTTTTTTGGCCCACTTTATTAATTTCTTCAAAATGCATTTTTTTTTTACTTAGTTTATATATATATAAAGTGAAAAAAAAAAATAGAGTCGACTTTTCTAGGTGGACAAGTACATATGAGAAGAAAAAGGGCTGCGGAGAGTGGTGACATATAATCATGAATTGAGAGACAAAATTGAAGAAATTGGAGAAACAACACATGCAAATGGATCATAGGTAAAGGCTTTACCTAAAGGGGACAATAGCAAAAGCAATAAGGCTTATAACTATTTTGATACCACTATCCCACAGCGCATGAAAATGACGTTTAGGACTCATAGCATGCACTTATTCAGCAAACACTTGTGTGTTTGATTGTGAGTATGAAATTTACATTAAAAATAAATAAATTCTAGATAATTCAATTGTTTGGAATTTATTTGTATATAAATTATTAATTAAATGTGTTTGATTGATTTAGTTTTCAACTTTGAAAATATTATACTTGTTCATTTTTTATTGGTGGGTAAATGAGAGAGAAAAAGAGAAAGTGAATTATTTGAAAAATAAAAATCACATTTTCCTATAGAAAATATTATTCTTGTTTTTAAGAAAAATATGATCACATCACTAAAAGTAGAAAAATATTTTCCATGAAAAAAATTGTAAATCAAATAATACAAAAGTGGGAAATTAGATGGAAAAAATATATTTTTCATGAAAAATATTGACAATCAAACGCACCCTTAACATATTCCATAAAGCTACACTAATGGAAGCCATGTTTTCTTATCATTTTCACCTACAAAATTCCATCTTATGTCTACTTCATTGAGTAAGTATTGATGCATAAATGTATTTCACTCTTTCGGTCGACTGGATGTGTGCATAAATGCGTTTGACTCTTTCGGTCGACTTGATGTACCTTTAGTATGTGTTGCTTGGACGTCTAATACATACGAGTATTTCACTCCTTCATTCAATGTGATGTTGATACACAGTTAAACGTATTTTATTTGGTGTGCCCATCCAACTTGTCAATCTAACGACTTTGAGTTAGCCTACAAGGGTTTGATGGTACAGATTTATTTTCTTGTGTATAAACTGTCGTTAGTATGAATTCTATTATGATATGATGAGTTTCACATGATAAAATTTTAACATATATTCATCAGTGTCAGTGTCAGTGTCAATGTCTAATTGGTGAAGTTCATACGACAAGATGATTTAGACCTATGTTGTAACGTGTATAGTATCGAAGAGGTTGGCCATCAAATATGATGAAAGGTCATTTACTACTTGTATACTTCAATTGTCATTTTTCTATCCCCGTGATATTATATCCATTATAGGAGTCTACCATTCTCGTAATGATTATATTTAATTTATCTTATAACATGAAGTTTACACAGCCTTATTACTTATCCTCGTAATGGTCGAGGAATTTGAATATGTGCAATATATTTTGTCGTGGACAAACCTATTAAGAAACAACTCTATAGATTTTGCCAATAAGCCACATAATTGCAGTTGGATTGGAATAAAGGAAGCTTAACAAAATCGGAATTTTCTTTTCTTTTTACCTTTTTAGCACAAATGGCAGCTATCATGAGATAGACCGGTTTCACATTAGCTGGGCCTACACAGCACATGCACCCAAAGTCCATTAAAAATCTTAGACACTTGGACCCATATTCATCTACAAAATATCTCCACTTAAAAATATAATCTAAATTTCATTGATTAAATATATATTTTCTAATAACAAGGAATTGCGTCATTCAAATTATCGTGATCGAATGCTGTAAAAGGTTTAATCTTCCTTCACTAGACGATATTGAATTTTATGTAAGATGATTAAAGCTCGATGAATTGAGTCACTTGAATGATGGTAATGGTAGGATGTCATAGAAGGTTTAGACTTTTCTCATTGAATGCCAATTGACTTTTAGATGGAATGATTATAGTCTGATCTTACATTTCAATATTATAAGTTGCCACCCGATGAATTGAGTGATGTTAATTAGTCTTAATGGAGTGTATGTAGACGAGTATCCCAAATTGACTTGCACTATAATCGTTTGACATAGATATGCTATACATGTCTTAAAATTCTTGTCAACAACGCTATATTATCTACTAGATATTATTCATCATACTTTATAAAGTGAATGTCAGTCGTTTATGGTATCGATTCATATAGAAGTGTATCAAAACACATTTTCTCTTTCAATTCATAGACGCAGATCTCAAATGTATGAATGGGAACATTTTCGAAGCCTACACGTATTGTTATTACCATGATTTAGAAGCTATTTTATCCATAACTTGAGTGGTTCAAGGATAAAATTAAGAATGTTTTTAGCTAAAAAAAAATTGCATAGGTCCAATGCTCTAAACAAAATGGAGGATTAAAAGGCCTCAAAATTTGTACTTAATTTCTATATTGGGGAAATGAAATCTGGACACCACAAATCTGATTGTCTCCCTATTCAAGAATTTTGTCAAATTTTAGTAACACGTGATGTGACTTTTTTAAGGTAGACAATTTTATTGGGAACCGTTTTTAGAATATTTTTTATTGGTTCACATTCATCAAGAACTAACAACTTCCATAGTTTGCATTCATTTGAGGTTGTTAACAATGTCATTAATAAAAATTAAAACACGTATGGTTTATTTTTTAAGTAAAAGAACCAAAAAATTATTATTATTGACTTTTTTTGGAAATTTTTACGGTACGAAAGAGTGAAAAATGAAAGGGCCAAGCAATTCAAGTAAAAAAAAAAAAAAAATTTTTTGACGTGTAACTAAATGGAATAAAACAGACATAGAGAGTCCAGACAATTCAAGGAATATCAATATCATCGATCAACATAATGTGACACGTTATTAATGATCTTGGAAATCGATGAATTATGACTAACGTGTAAAATACTAAAGAGACTAGACAATTTAGTTGTCTTTCAAATGTGTGTGAACAAACCATAAATTCGAATTACATCGACGCGTATGTCAACAACTATTTGGTTTCTTCCACCACCACCTCTCTCTTGAAAATGATACTTTACAACTTTTGTGATTTTTTAGCCCCCATTTTTATTCATCTCTTTATTTATTGATTCATTTAAAAGAAAAGAAAAAAAAAAGATCATCTTTCCCTCAAATTTCCCTCTTCTAACCCAACTTTACTAGGTTGGTTTGATTATATAGTGCATGGAATCTCTTCATCTCATTTTTAACTTTACAAGGTTATGTACATAATTACCAATACTTTTTTTTTTCTTCTAATTTAATTAGAATTTTCATATCTAATGAAGTATTTAATTTAACTAAAATACTTTGGTTATCGAAAATTTTGTCACAAACCCCTAAGTTCTCCATTTTGCCATTCTCTCTTTTGTTCTAATATGATTATATTTTTCTTCTATTTTAAAAATAAATTGTTTAATTTTAAAAACCTTATTTTTCAATAGAAGAAGTGATTTCATGATTTTTTTTATTGAGTTTGATTTATCATTAAAACCATTGAAAATTTGAAATTGATCTAAAATATTTATTGCAAAAATAAACTAAAAAGGAAATCTAAGCTATAAAATTTCGGTGCCATTTTTTTGCATAAATAATGTTATTACAATATTATTTAATTCTAATATAGTATAAAAGGAGTATAAAAATAAAAATTAGAGAAATGCCATTAAAAATCTGGAAACATAAAATATTTATTGAATTTTGATTTAGCTTCATATTTATTAAAAAATATTTATTTATGTTGTTAATTATTTTTCAATCATATTTGCAAAATAATAATAAGAATAAGAATAAAAATAATAACAACAACAATATATAATTTCTTAAAATTTTGTAAAAATATTTATAATGATATTCTTATACTAAAATGATCTAATCAAAATCAAATATATGAAACAAATATATCTCAATAAAATAAGCAAGAATTTTTTTTTTTTAAGAACAATAAACAAAAATAGCGAAACTGGGGTTTAATGGAAAATAAATATTTACCTCTTGCAAAATAATATGTTACAAAAGTAAACATAAAGTTTATGTAATTTCCTCTAATGAATAATTAAATTAATATATGTTATACCAAAAATAATAATAAAAAAATCTTACTGTCTAAGCCATTATAAAGAGAAATTAAGGAAAAAAAATGTTTTGAATAGCGATTTCTTAGAAAATATGTAGTTTAAAGTTAGAAAAAAATAATTTAATTTACATGTAAAATATTTTATTGTTTGGATGTGTGATTGAAAATGAGTATGAAAAATAAATAATTTTAAGTTAAAGAAGGTCAAACGGGGGCTAAGCTCCAAATCGTCTCTCTTTAAAATAAAATTCTTTTATTTTCACTCTTTTTTTAGTTACATATTCACATAACAAAATATTTTGTACGTAAATTTAAATTCTTTTTTCTAGGCTAAATATGTTTCACACTTTTTAAAACACAATTTATGGCCCTTAAATGTGTTGAAAAGGGCTGCACTCAATATAGTTCTAGTTGAATGGTTGTCTCACTTTTTTCGTTAAATCCACGTTCGACATTATTAAAGTAAAATAATTGAGTTTTAAAATAGTAAATTTTCAAAGGACGTGAAGTTTTAAAAAGTTTTAAATTTACTTACAAAGTATTTTATTATGAAATTGTGTTATCAAAAATGAGTTGAAAAATAAAAATAAAAAAATTGAAGAAATGTGATAAACAAACGGGCGCTAAGTATTTTTTTGTGAAGAAGAAAGCATCATATTGAGTTCACTAATATGTCATCACTTTTTCTATGGTACAATCTTTTTCAGCAAATCAGTGTACTTACTTGTATCTTCATCATCATGGTCATGGTCAAACTTAGCTTTTAAGTTACACTTTTGGTTGGATCAACAGCCATTTTAAACAAGCAATTAACTTCTAATTTTTGTATATTAGGATGTGTTTGTCGTTTATTATAGAAAAAAAAATAGAGTAATAAATAATATTTTTTGAAAAATGTGTGGTTGAAAAGTAAAGTAACTTTATTGATTTGTGTGTAGAATATTTTATTGGATAAATGTGTGATGGAGAATTTACAGTAGTAAACAATTTTTTGAAATAATGATAGACAAACATAGGTTAAGTAGCAAGAGATGGAAACTAGAAACATCACGCATTAAAACATTACACGTTCATTACTACGTACNAAAATTATTAAAATATGTTCAAAATTAAATTCTTAATTTTAGAAACAATTTTTGAGTTTTCAAAAGTTTTACCAAAAAGACCCTAAGGGTATATTGATTATTGTAAATACTATACGAATATGAATATCTACTAAGTGTCGTTCCTTTGTTACACGATATGTCAATTGATTGGTGGATCATTTAAATTTTTGGAATCAAGAACGAACTTATTCATCATTATGCTCAGTCACTATACAAAGATTATACCATGCACAAGACAACCTTTTAAAGTTAAAAATGAAATGAATAGATACCATTCACAATAATCAAACAAACCAAAAAAGTTGGGTTGGAGAGGGAAATTTGAGGGAAAGATGATCTTGTTTCTTTTAACTGAAGCAATAAAGAAAGAGTGATAAATGAAAAAAGAAAGCTAAAAAAACCCAAAAAAGCTGTAAAAGGTCATTTTCAGTAAGG
>CAIGRB010105411.1:88697-118749 GCA_903798255.1 Fraxinus quadrangulata
TGTGTGTGTGTATTATGTTTAGAGTAGTAGTAAAAAAATAATAATAATAAAAGACGAGCGGCGAGCCGAGCTGCTCGGCTCATGCGGCTAAGAGTCGAGCCGGTTCGGCCCACTGCCACTGCTACTCGTAATAGAGATCCACCAAAGGAAGTGGACATAATAATCTTTTATCATTCGTTTCAATCAAGATTCAAAATAACCAAATTAATCCATATGAAAATCAAATATTTTGCACAATAATAGACATACACTGGTGGTTCAATTTAAGAAATATTGATTCTTTTTGGATTGCAAATCGTATGCAGTTTCTTAAAGTTTTCCTATTCAGTGACAACAAAACTAAACACGAGGATTGTGCTCATTATATGACTTATCTCAACGCCTTATGGCACAAACTCATGACATTAATGCATTATTTATGCTCGCGTTGTTGAAGACAACCCTACCTTTCGAGAGAATTTTCAGGGGATATATCAAACTCTAGTAAGATTCTTTATTTTACATTTAATTAAAATTTTTACAGTCGCTTGTAAACTTATTCAATCCCTATCAATTTCTTTACGTTTCATTCTTGCAAATATACTCACCATGCAAAATGCACAACTGATACATCCATTGTTTAAGGCTAGAGCTACCACATCCACTCCAGTAGCTTTTGTATTTTATTGTTAGTGTCTATCCACCAGAATGTTGTTGTGAAGTTATCGGTGTTCTTTATTTAAATGTATTTCACTAGTTTATTGAAAATTCTCTTTGCTCCCATTGTATTCTAGCACAACGAGCGTGTCCAAAGTTGAGCCTTGAGATTTGACACGTTTCATATTTAAATGACGACATCATTTATTGTGTTAAAACAAAAAAACCTATGAGATGGCCAAAAATGTCAATTTAACAAACAAATTCCTTTTTATACCCAAAAAAATGAAACAAAAAAAAAAAAAAAAAAAATCGCAAGGAAACTGAAACAACTAAAATCACAACAAAAAAGAAGACCTTCACACATAAATTCTCTAAATCTGCCCACTCGCCAATGACGTGGCAGCCCATCACCGCCTTTATCTCATTTATGCACAAGCGCGTGTGATTAATACCAGGGAGGCACCGAAAAATCAAAACGACAGAGCTTTTAGAGAGAGAAACAAAAACTTTTTTAGAGAGAGAAACCGAGTAGACTTCGGATCGAAGAGCGTAACGGCCCCTTCTTCTCTCCGCCACCCAAACCCTAAAAAATCAGACCTTTTCTTTTCTTTTATTTTTATTTTTATTTTTATTTTATTTTTCCCAATCTTTTGATCTTTCGCTTCTGTTTCTGTTTCTGTTTATTATCATTATTGTTTATTTAATTTTGAAAAAGTAGATCTGCATATATCGAGTCTCTTTTGATTTAATTGCTGTGTATTTTCTTTTCGTAAATTGAGGTCATTGAAGCCCTAGGTTTAGATTTTTTGTTTCATAACTCTAGGGTTTTTGAAACTCTAGCCATCGAATATGGGTTATTTTAGGGTTCTTGGGGGTTGATTTGGTGAAGTTAGGGTTCATATATTACATGAATGGATTCGGGAACTTTAGGGGATTCAGATAAAGATTTGGATTCGAAACCGAGGGTTCGATGGAACGAAAATAGCAAAGTTTATACCCGAAGGGTCGTCAAGATAGCCCCAAAAAACAGTATCAATTACGATTCTGCCACTACCACCGCTACCGAGAATCCCGCCTCTGCCGAGGTTCCCTTCTCCACCGTTACCACCGCCGCCGACGCCGAGAATCTCACCAGACCCGCCTCCATCCCCACTCCGACAGTTATTGCAGGCTGTCCTACTGCGACAACCACTGACCATCGTAAGAGCTGTGACAATGTTGTGACAGAGTTTTCGAGAACCCCGGGGGGTGAGGATGTAGATTCTTCTCCGCAGAGGCTGCAAGAGCAGTACCCTCATCAAGAACGGAAGTCTTCGGAAACCCTAGTGTCCAAATTTGCAGATGCTTCTCAGCAGCAGCAAGGACAACCACCGCATCAAGAACAAATGCCCCTGTCCATTCTGTCAGAAGATGCTTCTAGACAGAATCAAGTGCAAGAAGGCAGTGTCAGTCAAGCTGCTGAGCCACAGAGCGTCAAAGAATTATCGTCACTACCCAGTGGGAAAAAGGTCAACAACTTGAAAGAATTATCACCACTGCCACAAAAAATTTGGCATGGGCCGGAGACTTCGAAAGAATCATCACCACAGCCCAGCACGAATGAGCTGCCAAATTGTAGGGAAAATTCAATGGCACAGCTGCCCAGTGGGTATGAGCTGCAGAATGGTAGAGAAGAAACCCTAGTCCCCTCTACCCTGCCCAGTGGAAATGAGCCGGGAACTGTGAACGGTAACAGGAAACCCCTGGTGGTAACAAGGATTGATGATAGGATTAGATTTAATTTATCAGAAGCAACGCCAAGGGATGAAATTAGAGAGCTTAAAAAGAAGCTAGAGGGTGAGCTTGAGCAGGTTAGGATGTTATTTAAACAGCTAGAAGCCAAGGATGCTAGTATTAACAGTAGTATCATTAGCAGTAATAATATTTTGACTGGTAGTGTTGGTGCTAATTTGGGTGGGTATATTCAACCTCAACCTCAGTATGTGAGAAATGATGCGGTAGAGAAGAGAGTGCTATTGAGACTGAATTCAGAGGTGGGTTCCATGGGGCATCTAGCAACCAGGCCGATGGGTTTAGCAAGAGTGAATTCTGATGTGGGTGCGACACGGTATATGAAACCAAGGCCGTACAGTAGGCAACTAAGTGTTGCAGTAATGGAAAACAATCCTAGGGTTGGTGAATTTCTGGAGAAGGAAAAAAGGACTCCCAAGGCAAATCAGTATTACAGGAATTCGGAGTTTCTTTTGGGGAAGGATAGATTGCCCCCTGAAAGCAATAAGAGATTAAAGACAAATAATAAGAGGAAATTTGGTGGACATGGATTTGGCTTTGGTTTCGCGATGGATAAGAACATGCATCAGGTGTTAAGGAGTTGCAGCAACTTGCTTCAGAGGTTGATGAAGCACAAACATGGATGGGTGTTTAATGAGCCAGTGAATGCCAAGGCACTGGGATTGCATGATTACCATGATATCATTAAGCATCCTATGGATTTGGGTACAATTAAGAATAGACTGTCTCAAAATTGGTACAAGTCTCCGAGGGAGTTTGCAGAGGATGTGAGACTTGTGTTTCGGAATGCAATGACATACAATCCAAGAGGGCAGGATGTCCACGTTATGGCTGAACAATTATCAGAGATTTTTGAAGAGCGATGGGCGGTTATAGAGGCGGAGTATAATCATTATTGGAAGTACCGAATGTATCATGATGTGGGGTTGCCCACTCCCACTTCAAGAAAGGCTCCACCTCAGCCTCATTTTGCTCCCCATGACTTTTCCTCTGCTCCTGCTTCCGCTTCTTTTCCTGCCCATGCTCCATCTGCTCCACAGATGATGACTTTGGATAGGTCAGAGTCCATGGCTACAGCTATAACTCTTGATCCTAAAGTTCAACGAACTCATGTTGGTCGGATGCCTGTTCCAAAGAAACCTAAGGCGAAGGATCCCCATAAGAGGGACATGACTTATGAGGAGAAGCAACGACTTAGCAAAAATCTTCAGAGCTTACCTTCTGAGAAGCTCGACGCACTTATTCAAATCATTAAGAAGAGGAACACTTCTGTATCTCAAAATGATAACGAGATTGAGGTGGACATTGACACCGTTGATACGGAAACCTTGTGGGAACTTGATAGGTTTGTGACTAATTTCAAGAAGAGCTTGAGCAAGTACAAAAGAAAAGCGGAACTTGCTCTTCAAGCTAGAGCAGGAGCTAATTTGACTGTTCCAGAGATGGTAAGAGTTTGATTTATATTTTCTGTAGTCGTTTTTGGAATTCAAAGTCAATGCCCATAATGTAATTTTCTTTGAAAGTACATTGATTATCTTTTCATCATATTGCAGGCTACAATCCCGGCATTGGCAGAGGTTCCTATAGAAAGTGGACCAGGTGGCAATTTACTTCTACCATATTGATATTCTGGAGGTGTTATTTTGCATGCATAGTAGTTACCATAACTGACCTTCGAATTTCTCATTTTTTGAAGCAGTTGGAAAGAGTTCTGCTCCTCCCATTCAAGTTGAAAAGCTGGGGTATAATCCGAGTAAGTCCAGTAGTTCAAGCAGTTCTAGCAGTGATTCTGGATCATCTTCGAGCGGTAAATGATTTTTCTCTCATTCATATATTAAGCAAAGCAACAAAAATGAGAATAATAATAGTCAAAATAGAGCATAATTTGAAAAAAAATTCCCTAAATAACTTGAAAACCTAAGGCCAGGAAAAAAAATTAAACAAATTAAATTGGAGAACTCGAAAACCTTAGCATTCCCTGCCTCCAGCTTAGACCAAAGCTCTTCCATCCCGACCTTAAAATCAATAAGGTATATGTATATATAGCAAGATATATAGTCAGAAAAGGAGAAGTTACCTTGAAGAGAAGGGTGAATATGTATGTGTATATGGGGGGTGGATCCTCGTCTTCGGAGTAGTGGATGCAGATTTTTGGGGGTTCACCGGAGAAAAAGTGAAGGAGATGTCTGATAAACCGAATAAAATCGAAAATCGGTGTGTCAGTGTGAGAGAAGAAACCTCAGATTTTAAAGAAGGGCCCCAATTTGGGGGGGAAACAGAGAGAAGATACCGGAGAGAAAAAGAGGAGGACGACGATAAGTAACTGAATGAAGAGAGAGAATCAGAGAGAGAGAGAGAGAGTTAACGTGGCGTGCAGTTCTGGAAGAAAATGGATGTAAGGATCTTGATGGTGTCAGATAGAAAATAAGGTCTTCATCGAGTGTAGAACCCAAGAAAAACTACATCCTTTCAAATAAGGGAGGTCAAAAAAATATAGAAGACGTCATAATAACGACAGCAAATCTCTGTTGTTTTCGACGACCACGTGAACAGTAACACTTTTGTGGCTCTTTTTATTTTTCAAGGATACCATGCAACCCTTTATATTCTCTTGTATTGATATGATTCATTATGTGGTGCATGTTTGGGTGGGATATTAAGCAGGTGGGCTTATAAGATTCCACCTCTCCTTGTAAATAAGCTTATAAGCCCTCCCAAACATGCTAGATCATGTAGATATCTTTGTTATCATCATTCTCTATCTTCTGACTGATTCAATCTGTTATTTAACGTCGTCGCAGATTCTGATAGTGATAGCTCCTCTGCCGATGGATCAGATGAAGAGCATTGATCTAGCTTGTGAATGGATTTTCTTAAGGTAAACGTGAAGGTGTTTGCATTATAATTAAATTTTTTCTTCTTCAGTCATACGTCACATGCATTGAACTACACTTGTAAATGGATCGGATTTGCCCATGTCCGATATGATAAAAATAATTATTTGATTTGATCCAATAAGAATAATTATTCGATCCGATTCGATTCGATTCGATAATTCAGCGGATATTTGATTGTTAAACTCGTATCCAATTTGCTATGTTACTGGATATCCAATCCAACAATCCGATTCGAAATCAAAGAAATTAGGAAAATAAAATAAATGTTGAAATTAACTTAAATCTTTTTCCCCAATTTTTTCAATTCTTAAACGGGTTTAATAATTATAAATTTTTTAACTTTTAACCAATTGGATTGAAAGGCACCAAAAGTAGCTCACCTATTTATTGACATCTTCAAATATTTTGTTATAAACTTTCGATGTGGGAAAAGAATTCATTTGGTTTGATCGTAGTACATTGTACATTTGGTCTGACTATAGTGGATTGTACTATTAAATGGTCGTTTATGGTTTATTAAATTAATTGTTTTTTCTATCTTTTACTAATTAATAAAAATTTAAAACTCTCTAAATATTTCAATTAGCATCATTATAATATATCTTGTTTATCGAATATATTTATATTGTTCTTAAAATTGTATTTGGTACTATAATTTGTATGTATTAATAAATAATTTTTAGATTGATTAAAATTTTTTTACATTTTTTTATGCTTAGCCCGAAACCTCCACACCTCGCATCGCCTTGCATTACGCTTTTTAGAACACCGTGTACACATGAATTGACTTCCTTATTTTTTCACGTTTTGAATTTGATGGCTTTTTTATTCTAAATTTCTGTACTCTCATTTATCTATTTTAACATAAAATAACATGCCATAAAAATATTTAATCGACTCAACTATTTATAGTAAATCAGATCGGGTTGTTATTGGATCGGATTGGTCTATAGACATATTCGATTCATTTATTTAATATAGATTATTGGATTCGGATCTTGATTGGGTTATCGGACTAAGATCTTAAATCCACGTTCCATTAATTTCAAATAGGATTTGGATCTGATTCGGATCAAAACCCAATCAATTGACAGACATAGCCACACTGCCTCCAGAGTTCTTTTGTTTGCAATAACTACAGCTCACTGGCTTAAATTTATTTGTTTTATTGTTGTGTTCCATTTCTCTTTTTCTTTTTTTTTTGATATATTTCAGCAGTAGGGTTATTAGCATTGCCATGTAAAGTGCCAAGTCGTGCTTTTTAATCATTCTTTTTTGCCAAACAACCTAGTGGGCTTCATTAAAGAATGTTTCCATGTTCACAGCTTTGTCTATAGGTGGAATCTGACATTCCATTGTATCTCGATTGAAACTGATTCTTACACTGCTCTAATTATTGAGAAATGGTTTTGTTCTGACCTATAAGTTTATCTGATTGATTCACAAGCGAGTTTACATTTTACGTTCTCTAAAAGAAAGAGGTTTCGGAGTCGATGGTTTTGACGATTGATAGGTGTTGCCATGCTCCTGAAAACTAGCGATTCATGTCTTTCTCCATTTGATCATTAGCCTCCTAAAAGCAGGGGAAAGCGAAACCAAAAAGGGAATAAAATCAACTGAAATATGCCCATAAAGATCCATTTTTAAATTAATACCATCTTGAAGTTAATTTTTTAATGGTGTGCATGGTTCGTGGATAAATGTTTTCATATATTTTGTTTCCCTTGGTCTTGACTCTTAGACACAGAAGGTTACTTTTAGTCATATCATCTTTTGATCTACATAATTTAAATGGTGGGGGGAATGGGGAATGTTGAGATACTGTCCAAAACTTCAGATAATAACTTAATGATACAGCTTGAGGGTTAAAAACACTGCTAATCACTCTCTGTCCATCTCCTTTTGTTGAATTAATGAAGGTGACTTGGCTAACAGAATATATGATGTGGCATGGAAAATCTGTCCATGCATTGTTTTATGGTCCAGTTGGGCAAAAATGCATCTTGTCGGACTTAGTGTGCTTTCAACATGTTTCCCAGATAAACAAAAAACAAGCGAACGTATAATAAAAATATAAATGGATTTTGCCTAGCTAACGATAATATTTTCTATGCCACATCATAATTTCTTTTAGCCATGCACTGTTTACATTAATTCAGTCGAGAGAGTGCTTAAAGTTACAAGAATGGAAGTCCCAGTTAATAATTTAGAACTATAAAAATTACTCTGGATTTTGTTCTGTCTATCGTTCCATGCTTCCTTAAATATATTACAAGGCCAAACACTGAGTTTTATCGAATATTGTAATGTTGCAGGACATCTCTATAGGATGAGCTTTATCTGATCTGAAAAATTATTTTTGTTATGCCTCTGCAAATGATGGTTTCCAGACCCTTCAGAGGCAGCAGGCGGATGCATTGTGTTTGATGGGTTAGGTTTATGACTTGGAGCTTGCTATCGTTCGTAGCTTATTTGAACTTGTAGGTTCTATATTTAAGGCGGTTTCTTTTGTTAAGAAGAATGTGTATTTTGAATGGTTATAAAGAACTTTGCAAATGTAAATTGCCGTGATTTGTACCAGTTCTAGTTATACAAGGCTTGTGGTAGGATTTTCATGTGGTAACATTTGACGGTGACAAAAACTTTCGAGGTTGGTAGAATATGAAAATCATGTAAGTATGGTAGGAGTAGCTGAGTTGTAATGCTGTTTTTTCCCCGAAAGTAATGTTGCACATTGTATCAGTACCTGATTTCAAAATGGGAAAAATAGAGTAGTGTGTACAGAGCTCTTGACCTACCAGTGTAGTGTTTGATTTTCATGCCTCAAGTTAAAATTTGGGTATAGAGGCTTCGTAGATTTTGGCCAGGGCATTGTTGTGGCTATCGAATCCCTTGTACAGTTCCTTGTTTTACATTATGTGCCTGAATTGCTAAATGCGTCACACTGCTAGCGTGGGAGCACAGCAAATGTAATTTATGAATTACTATTTAGGTGGCATTGAGTTCTGATGACATTGATGTCTAATAAATAGACATTAAAGTCCAAAATTGATTTCCATTGCATTCTTTGAATTGCTATGTTGGTGTCATTTATATTCTTAAAATGAAAACAAAACAATATTTAAATCTGGATAGGAAATGTATCTGGAAAGGAAATATATGATTTGTTGTCACTCGGTTTAATATATTTCTGAATCTAGATGAAGGTTTAAACATTGTTCATTTTGTTAGCAATCATTGTAGAATTATTGTTTGAAAACTGCTATTACACTTGTGGCAAAATAGCAAAAGTCTAAGCAATTGAGAGCTGGGTGATTGTCCCTTTTCGACTCTTACTGTCCAACTTGAGAATAGATTTGAATAAATATATCAGAAGACTTTTGAACCACATTCTATTTTAGCTTCTGTTTGTATATCATTCTTTTAAAATTTTTTTATTTCTATATAAAATGTTCAGTACGTTAATTCAAAAACTTTTCTTATTCTACTTTCTAATCACAAATTCTCGAAAAAATTATTGTTTAAAACAATGCTTTTCCAAAAAATTGATCACCATAGTGGAGCTTTTTGTTCTTTCCCCTCTTTTCCTTTGTTGTGACAAGGGGGTGTGGTTATAATTCTACATTTTATACTCAAGTTTTGCGTTAGAGAAGCTCTTAATGGCATGTCACAAGTCTCTTTAAGAAGAATCAAGATTAAGAGTAGCCATTAGAATTGATTTGATGTGATCATGGCTTACAAAGACTCGAGGTTCTTGCTGTGTGAAAGGGATTTAGGATTTTGACTAGTAGATTATAGATTCTTCTTGTATATCAATTCAGAGTTTGTTTGATTTTTATTTTTTAATTAATTTCGTAGAACGCATGACAAAAAAAGTAAAATAAAATAAAATTATGAATTCATATGCAAATTATTTTATTGAAAAATTGTGGTTGAAAATGCATTTGAAGAAAAGTAGCGTTTTATTCTTCTTTTAAATGTCACTGCCCGAAAAAGTTCTTGTAAGGCTACTTGCGTACAATTTTCACATCGCAGTTTCACCACACTTTTATCAGTTCTATTTAATTCAGAGAAAAAATTAAAAAAAACATACGACAACAGGTTAAAAAATTTGTTTTCACCGAAATTTGATCGTTTGAAGAGAAAATTTCCATTACTAGTGCCCAAAGGGACTGATATTGCCGAGGACTATCTAAATTCTTTCAAAAATACGGGGATCAGGTTATTATTACAAGTGCTATAGAATTTTTCTTTGAAAAAAGCAGTCTTTCCAGTTTTTGTTTATATTATTAACTGGACAGAACATATTCTACTTGACCCAGTTTTTGTCGTTGACAGGAGAAAAGGTAGTGGAAAAGCAGAGTATGCAACTTGATGTTCTTTTGCATCCTATCCAAATCCACCACTAAAGTAAAAGAATAATATATGATATGGATTAGCAATTTCTTTCAGAGAATAAATATAGAAATTTGTAAGTGTAAAATAAGAAAAACTTGATCAACCATTCACAATTTTATGTTTGGGATATCTTGTGTTTCTGTCTCTTCCTCTGTAGAAGAGATCTTGAGGATGAGGAAATTCGAGAAATAGATAAAATGGTTCAAGAAAAGGGTGAGCCTATGTATGGAGATGGGGTTGCATGGTTTAGGGGTGCAATGATTGGAAAAGGGGGGTTTGGGCGTGTTTATTTGGCTACTTCGAAGAATCCCAGTTCAAAATACAGCTGTTTGCCTTCTGTGATGCGTTAAGACAACTTCATCTAACTTTTGTTGTAATGAAAGAGTATTTCTACAAAATTAGCTCAAAAGCAACTTTCCGCTTTTCAAATGGTCGGGCCTTGAATATACTAACTATTTAACACAAATCCTTGCATCACAAAATATAAATCAGTCAAAATCTTATATATTGAAGTATATACTACTACAAATCAAACTTATCGTCAAAATTAGCACAATGAACACATAGAAGTGCATGGAAAATGTATATTTCTTGTTATTTTGATTGAAAATATTTTTTCTTCTGCAAGAATGGCTGAATATAATTAAAAGGTACAATCTTGAATAACATGAAGAGAAAGAAATACCAATTAGCATAGAACCAGAGCATCACACCATCGAGTCCACCACAAGCAACAAAGCCGCAAACTCTAAAGAGACGTGTCACCCACAAAAGAACGAACATATGTGTAACAAGCAAACTCGATAAAATGGATCAATTTGACCAAAAGATGTAAATGTACTTCTACTGTACAAGTTTTGGTTTCTTTGTACATAACTCACCGTGTTAAACCAGAATGTCCGAAAATAAAGAAGAAACATCCATAGAAATGCATCAAGCAGTAGCAGAATAGCGTATTTAGAATTTCCCGTGGTAACGACATTATTCATTTGCGATAAATTTGAACTACTGAATTGGAAGTGTAGACAGAATTTACTTACTCTAAGAAATGAGATGAAGAGGCTCATAATTTACTTACTCTCCGCAAATCGACCATTGGTTTTATTTACAGAAGCTCCCAATCAGACTCGGGCATCTCTTGTGATGGTGATCTCGGCAAGAGAGAATATGCACTGGGTGTAGAAGGCAAAGAACTTGATTCAGAATGTTGCCATAATTCTTTATCAACATCTCCATACACTATTGCCAAGTGTTCATATTCCTTGATTAATCTCTTGTGTGAACCGAAAGCATTCTTAATCAATTTCTACAAATGAAACAAACAAGGTGTTTGAATAAATTGGTTGGCTTGATCACGATTGTTCAAATTAAGCTCATGACTGGACGACCACCAATCATCTAGTGGTGCAGAGAATGTTAGTAAGTCAATATAAATGAACAGGAATGAATTATTTGTGATTGCAGATAATGAAAACGGAGTGCAATGAAATGGTACCTTATAATATCTGAAATTTCTCCCTCTGTAAGAAGCACCATAGACAGACTTAGCATTCACAATGGCACAACTTTCATCAAGCTCTACCTTATCAGAGAGATCGACTGTTGCCATGTTAGGGTCTGAAATACCACCACTAACTTCACAAAAGTTACCTGCGCAATGTGTGTCAACAACAGTAAAACCAGATGAGTGTCTTTATGAATGATATACATAAGAATAGCAAGGGCAACTCAATAAATAAACTACAGAGCACGAAATTGATTAATTGTTAATTTTATCATCATCCAATGGTCAGTGTAAAATATTATTGACTAAGGTGTATTTTTGAAGGATTATATCATACGCCAACAGTACCAGACATCAATGACTTTTTTGATAGAGTAAAGAAGCACCAGTAAAGAAGTACTAAATTCATTCTTTTCTATTTTTACATGCACATAACCATCCAGCAGAAACAAGCAAGCAAAACTGAACCTTAATCATCTTCATAAACCACATGCCATCATAAAATTAGTAAACATTAAGTTGAAAATATATAAAATATTAGGTATCCGCAAAAATAAAATATACCAATTTCAGCAGGAGAAATGAGCAAATTGGATTGATGACTGTCACAGTATAGTTCTTGCCTACTTCCAGATGGTTCGAACACAGAAACTGATCCATGAGTCGTGGAAGTATTAACATCTGCAAAGTAGAAAAAGGTTAAGAGGTTAAGAAGCTTTCTATTAGGGAAGAAAGAGTTACAAGGAGCGGACGTAAAGAAATGTGAGAAAACTGTAATGCAAGGATATAAAAGGAAAATATTATACAGCTCCAAGGAAGGAGGTAGAAAATCGGAAATACCAACATTTGATTCGAAGAAAGAAACACTACCAGAAAATGCAGGAATAAAATTCGGAGTCTTTGTTTCACATGCTGCAGTATTTAACGATACAGAACATTTATGGTCGTCGGATTTATCATAAATGCAATCGATAGAATCAACACGAAGGTCAAATATATCTTCAGCCTTCTGAACCAAATCTGCCGATGTTAACTCCGAAAAATTAGAAGAGTCAGCAGATGCAGAACAGCTGGAAGAGATAACACCATTATCCACTTCTTTGTTATCACAAGAAAAAGTTGAAACCACAATTTCAGGTGACTGGACGGTGCTTGACGCATTGAAACACTCATCTACAGTTGAAAAATTATCAGAAAGAGAACTATCTTTTTCTGAGGTTCTGCAGTCTGCATTATCAGCAGAAGAAGTTGATGAATTTATTGTAGGAACACTACATTTTTTGCCTTTATCAACTGACACTCCTTGTGGTACAGATGAACTCCCATCTTCATCAAAATTTGAATATTCAACTTCTGGCCAGTCAAGTTCAGGTTGCTGGATGGTGCTTGATGCATTGAAACACTCAACTTCAGCTGAAAGGTTATGAGAAAGAGGGCTATCTTTTTCTGAGGTTCTGCAATCTGCATCATCAGCTGAAGATGATGATGAATCCATTAACTGAACATGATACTTTTGACCTTTATCAATTGAAACTGCTTGTGATACAGATAACCTCCCATCTTCATCAAAATTTGAATCTTCAACTTCTGGCAAGTCAAGTTCAGGTGGCAAGACGGTGCTTGAAGCATTGAAACACTCAACTTCAGTTGAAAGGTTATCAGAAAGAGGCTTCTCTTTTTCTGGGGTTCTGCAATCTACATCATCAGCTGAAGATGATGATGAATCTATTACCGGAACGTTATCCCCATGACCATCAACTGAAACTGCTTGTGGTGCAGATAAACTTCTATCGTCATCAAAATTTGAATCTTCAATTTCTGGCAAGTCAAGTTCAAAATCCCAGCCTGTGCTTGATATATCAGAACTGCACTCTATGTCATCTGAAAATCTTTTACTAAAGATCCCTTCTTTTGGGAAAGTTATAAGCCTTGCCTCGTGAACTGGACGTGCTAGTGAAGAAACCATGGACAATGTGGTATTGTTATGATCTCCACTCATATCCCTTGTCTCCACAACCACCTTATCTGAGTTATTGGAGATTATACCACCACCATCTTGTTCCAAAGGCAAATCAGTTTCTGCTTCTTCACAAGGATCTGCAGAAGGCGTAGTAGTACATTGCGCTGAATGGTCAAGTTTGCTTGGCATCAATGTATTGTTGTTTCTCTGAGTGTCAACAGAACCCTGTTGAATAGACCACTCTTTGGAATTCACAATATCCTCTAATGGTGGAAGTATATCTTGGACCACATTGGAGTAAAATCTTTTCACACCTAAACCAACACTCTGCACTTGGTTCTCAACATATTTAACTGTTTCCTGTACAATTAACCAATTTAGACAATGAGAATAATATTCTACACCTGGAATGACAAATTTCTACCAACAAGTCTAAAAATAACTCTACTCTTCACTCCCTTAAGCGAACTCAAGCTGCCATTTTCCAGACACAACATTGTTTGTCCATCCTTGTCCATGCAAATATACTATGTCAGTATGACTTAGAGCAAAAGATATAAAAAACATTACCTTGTTTATAAAACCATCAACCTCATTACACATGGACTCGAACCTGTGACATACGTTCCCAACCCACGTTTTACCTTTGTTTTTTAAATCCATTGGAACATATATTATGTGGCCAAATGATCAAGACAACTCATCACTAAAATGAAACACAATTCCTGATGATCACAGATGATCGAACCTGCATACATTCACATATGATTTCATAAGAATAGCGTATACAGAAACTCTATTTTTCAGTAAAAGGAAAATGAGTTTGTTTTTAGCAATAACTTCAAAAGACGTGGCACGCAGATTTTTTTGTAGGTTTTCACTTATTGTCTAGGGTAATAAGAATAAATTCCAAGATACTTCACAGAGAACTTGTAATGCCATGAAATTCAGGGCATATATATAGAGGCGCACAAGAAGCTTTACTAATCCTTTTTTAACAAGGGGAAAAACACTATTTTTTATCAAAATTGTGGAAAAATGGAGGCATTGTAAGATCAGCAGGGTCCACATAGCATGTTTCACTAAGCTTTGGAAAAATAGAAGTAATTTTTCAGAAAACAATTAAAGACTATACTCTTAGAAAAATGTTTTTGAAATCTTAATATGAAGTATAACTTCGGAAGAAACTCAAAGCATATTTGAGAGATAGGATAACTTCTAAGCTTAACCAATCATGACTTAAGTCATTAACATACAAGTAAACAATGTTACCTAAAACGATGGACATGCAAGAAATACAATTTTAACATTAAATAGAACAAATAATTTTCACTCAACCCTTGATAAAAACTTAAAAAACACTATTATAGGTCCCATAATTAGAGTTCAAAAGGGCAAAACCGGCACACAGCCGAATTAAATTATCAAATTCAATAGCCATCATTGAAGTAAAGCAGACTAAATTATGAAAATTAAGGCTACACAATAGCTTTAAAAAAATTAAATCAGAATTCAGGAAATTCTGAGCTTTCGACGACGTATAAACATGCAAGGCCCTTTTTTTATCAACTAGCTTCAGAAGAAAAGAGTACGTTCATCAACCTCTAAATCACCTACTGAATTTTCTAACAGCTTTTTTCCCCTCCTTTTAAGCCCAAAATCCAAATTTTACAACGAAACAAAAAATTTCACTTCCTCCGGCCACAAATATGTCGATGATCACAGAAAACATAGAATTTGAAGAAAAAAAATAAGAGACTTCAAAGAAAACTGCAAAAAAAACTAAAGCTTTTGACTTCTAAATAAGGAAGATAAACTCTGATCGGGAAACATAAAGAGAAAGACGACTTACTGGGGATGCGCCGGAAGAAAGGGTTCAGGCGGGGGCGAATGCAAAAAGGTATTTTAATCTACGCCAATAGCAGAGAATACATGCTATAATACGCAGTGGGTGCATTATTTACACACGTGCAAGGTTTTATGTGTAGGGTTTATACAGGAAGTATTTTAGTGAAATAGAGGCATTAGGACTATTTTGGGAATAGGGGTTTGTATCAAATGTACTCCTTTAACCGTTTTTCTTTTATTATTTAGTATAATAAAAAATCTTATAAATAATTGAATATTTCATTAAGCCATGTTTGGTGTCCATTATTTAAAAAAATTAATTAATATTATTTTTAGAAGGATGTGTGATTAAAATGTAGGAAAAAATGAATTTGTGATTGAAAATGATCGTGCAAAAAGAATTTTAAAACAAAGGACACCAAACAAATGCTAAAAAGATGCCACAAATTGGAGGGTCGACGTATCCATCACCGATGACCCGCGAGAGACGCTTTGAGATACCTGCAATTTCATAAATATCAAAAATTTGTGTGTTCATATTTTCAAATTTTAAAATTGTGACATTATATCTCCGACTAATGGAAAAAACAATTGTTTGAACGTTAAATGACTGCATAATACTCTCATAATGTCAATGATCGATTGAAGCGAAATGATATTTTTCTTGAATACGGTTGAATTTCTAAATGAAAACTGAATTCGTCGTTTAGTTAATTTAAAATGAATAAGATCCTTTCAGACAATTTCACCTTTTACTCAAATATTACATAGCCATTTAACTCTTACGCTAGTTAAGGACATTGGTGCCACAATTTTAAAAGGATGAGAATATGTATATCAAGTAGATTTTAGACATGGTAACCCTTTCACAAAATATTGAGACCTTGATTAAATTTATCCTGAATGAAACTCGATTTTACATCTCAAAATATTTTTGGCATCATAATTAAGTGAGACTAGTATAATGACAAATATATCAGTAATTATTGAAATATTTATATTTTCTTATTAGCATTAAATATAAGTAAGTTTTAGTGATTTTTGTCAACCAATAATAAATTGTTAATATCTTTAAATCGCTGAGATGGACACAACAAAAATCTTTAATGAATATTTAATGCTATAGGGCCTTTAGTCACTCCAAGCTTGACCTGTTGACCTTTATTTTCACAATCATGAATAGTTAATGCATACCTCAGTATCAAAAGAATAATGTTATTTAATATCAATTCACCCATTTAAGTGACACTCTATGATACACTCTATGGAACGTAAAATTAAATAATTCATTTAATTATCTTCGAAACGTTGCTTCAATTGGTGTTATAAGATAACACTACTCTTATCAAATTGGGATTCGACTATGACAAAAAGTTTGGATTCACGCATTTGAGCATCAAACAATATTTAGTTCGTAAATTACTATATTAAATAAAATTTCAATTTTCTTTCCTTTTTTTCAAATACTACATACATGTGAATTCGCAAAAGCGCAAGACGTCGTTCCTTGTTTAGTACATTGAGCTGAATCAAAATATGTTTGGTAGAGCAGATTGGATAGCACCAATAGTATGCATCCATTATGACATTTGAGAAATTTCATAGCATCTGTTGAAATTGTTAAAAGACAACACTGAACAAATTTTTTTGTGCTTAAAAATTAGTACAAAGCAACAGTTTCTTACATGAATACACGAGACTCGGACAAATTTAGCCTAATTTTCGAAGCAACTGCCAAAACACGGATAAGAACATTAGCGTATATTTAAAGCATAAAAGCATAAAACCCACTCGCGTAAGCATCTGTCCTTTCATAGAGCAATGCCAAGAGTTTGAGCAAACTACGGAGTAACTCAACTAATACAAGACCACAAGATCATAAAATCAACCAAACTATATGAAAAGCAACTACACGCTCGAGCAAGCTACCATGAGATAAAATATCTTCTTTATAAAGAGATTTGATTCGAAACTTTTATATGTCCAAGATTCAACATAAAAATAATTGCTGAGGTTTTCCCGACTTTGTAGGTGTCAAATAAACAATTCGAAATACCTCTTTTTTAGAACAGGTCCGAGTCAAATAGAAGAAATTTGAATCACTTATTTTTACACAATTTCAGAAACCCAAGGACTCAATCATATGGAATGTAAAATATAGGATTTCCAATCCTAGCAAGGATGCAGAAACAGAAACTAGCATACAACTCAACAAACAATACGACTCGCTCCCACCACCCTACCTTAATATAAAACAATATCGCCAATGCCAGCACACAGATATAGGCATAACTCCAAACTTGCACAGTTGCCAGAACAGCAATTTTAGCAAGTATTTCTAACAATAATGGCCCATTTAAGTTTAATTGAGCATGTAAAGAGAGAGAAGATCCCAAGGAAGCAAGCACACGGTAAGGGGAATAAAAGAGGAAAATATCTGATAAACAAACCTTAAAGGGACTGAAACTATTGTTATTTCAAACAGTATTACTGGAAAAACATACAGCATTTTTAAGTTTTAGTAAGATACAAACCAACCTGAATGAAACATCTTCACGATAAGCTATGAAGATATACAAGTGAAAGGGCACTGGCACAAGTAACAACTAATTACAAACCAAAAGAACATCACAAACAACTCACGCCCAGTTTATTCACGAGTACCTCCATGCAAATAGATTTAATCTCAACAATACAAGCCCCACAAACATGGTAATAAGAAGAGTTGGGAATGCTGTTCCTAGGGGCCAGTTTAGAAAAGCATTTTCAGCCTATAACTGATACTAATTATAAAGTTTCTCAATAACCAATCTCATTCCACTTGGTACAAAATCAATTCTAATAGGCAATAATTAGACCTTTCAGCCTCTAGAATAAAGGATTTTGAATACTTCTAATAAAATTTAATACAAATTTATCAGTCGTTAACGGAATTAGATAGATCATATGGAATTGTACTATTATAAGAGGTATGCAAGAAAATCTGCAAAGGGAATTGTCTAGATTCTTAGAGAAAACTCTAGTGTGTCAAACTGCTGTGCTTCTAGAGAGAAGTTCTAAACTGCATTGATTCATAAAAAATGAAAAGCTCATTTATCAGGGGTTGTGCGGGACATTGAAGATGAACAAGACAATGATGCTGATGATAAATCACTGAGATTCTCACAAAGACAGACTTCCGACAACAAAATATGTTTATCTCCTTGATGGATGAGAAGTTTAAAAAATTTAAAGTTCAGTTCATTTGAGAAACTCACATACATCTAAGAGTAATATTTTCAACGAGGTAATTGCAAATGAAGAAACACTTTTAGTCAATGGAAGTATGTGATACATAATTAGCCCCTGTTTGGTGTAGATTAAAATATTAATATTAAGTCAAAAGTTAATAATTAATTTTAACCAAAACTCACAACTCCTTAACCACACATTTCATCAACTTTCATCAAAATCTACTAAAACTCTGATTTTAATCTCCACCAAATAGAGGCTTAATAAATTTTCCAGCTCTCAGAGTGAGCAAACGCAGTTATTTCATGGTCCGTGTATTATCATATCTAATCTTACCAGTAATATTACAAGTGTGTATGTTGGTTTACCAGTAGGCTGCTCTAAAAGACTCTCTCTACCATAACAATGTATAGGACTTCAAACAGTTGGGGGCTAACAGCAAAAAGTTTCACACTTTTTTCTTTTCTTAATCTTCTCAATTTAATTTTGAAAACCCAGGACACAGCCTTCAAAAGAAAAAACTGTCAAAGGAAGCTGGCTATGTAACCCAAGAGGCAACGGTTCCTGACTGAACATAAATCTACAGAGAAACAACCAGACATAATACAGGCATAATAATGCTACCACTTTATAAAAGCAGAATTTTAGACTCACGCCAACAAAAAGATATAATAAACCCAAATGAAAAGTTCAAGCAGCAGAAGCAACAAGAAAGATACATAAAAATTTAAAGCATACCACTGTCAAAGCCAGTAGCAATGATACTACCATCATACATAAAAACCAGGAAAAATGTCGGTTCCTCATTAAAGGAAAATACCAATAGTACTTTTCTCTTTTTCTTTAGCTTTTCTTGCTAGAAAATCTAACACACTTTAACTACCAGCAATTAGAGAGGATGACATCTCAAGGCACATATGAAGTGAAGAAGAGGCCAAAGTACACAGCAAATCAAAACCATCAGGTTCATATTGTCTGCATGAGATCACCAGAACCACTTAAGGCAACTGCGCCAACAAGCTGTTATAAACCTGAATCAAACATCCATTCACAACTCAATACATCATTCCACATACAACAGACAAATAGAGTTCAGACTAACCAAAAAATTCCGAGAAGATGCTAAAACTTGAGGTATATTCTTCACCAATCATAAGAATTAGTGTTCGTAAAATTATTTAAAAAATACGCTAATAAATTTAGAAAGCACGTGAAAAGATAAAGAACCAGACAAGAAAATAAGAGAATCAGTTGACCACTTCAATCTTCATTGGCACAGAGATAAAATGATTTAGACAACTTAAATGTTCAATGAAAAACATCTGATATATTATCAATTCACAAGATATGAACAATAGAGTCTTAACATTCTGTACAGCAGCTCCCAGACAAGGATGGAGGTGGGTTACTGTAAGTTCAGCACATATATCACATGAATTCTTCAAAAAAAAAAAATCATTAGGGTATCTACTACTAAATTGAACATCAAGTGTAGTGAGAAGTTGGCAAGACTTAGCTTAAGGCATATGACATAAGCAAACCAACACATCAGCAGCTGGTTAAATGAGCTGAGAAGTAAGCAAAGTTCCACACTAATACTCACACGTGAACAGAAAAATTTGTAGGATCCTCCAAAAAAAGAGAGGTTGAGGCTTGAGGAGGTGATTTGGATGGAGCACAGGCCAAAACTCTTCACCCACTCCCATCTAATCTCGACCTCTCACCTCAACCTCCTGACAATACCCAGCCTTAACCTGAATAATTGGTATCAAATAGGAAGCCAATAGCCGCTTTTTAGGAGGAAGGCAGTTTTCTACATATAATGTGCTTTAGAAGCCAAACATAAACAGTAGGGACATTTCTTTCGTAAATCCAAAGAAACTCGCATTCACAAAAGTTGTACAAGCCTTGTAGATCAGGCTAGATGACAAATAGGTACACTAAAGATAATATAGCCCATGGTGGTTGCAAAATATTTTATTTTATTAGACATTTCAGAAGGGGTGGTCCGAAATTAAATGAAATGACAAAAAATTATCATCGCGGCTCACCCCAAGTTTACCAAATTAAGAATTGGCTTCTTATGTCGTTGAGTTCAAGGTTGAAACAATTTCTGAAAGGTTACACAATGAATAAAGATGCAGCATAAATGGGTACTCAACTCTTAAAAACATATGCACATAAAATGAGCTAAAATTTAACATTCTTTTATGCATATTGAGCTAAAATTTAACATTCTTTTATGCATATTGTAAACATAAACATGTTATTAGTATCTAGAAGTATTGAAATGTAGCCAAGTGTCTGTGTGCATTAATGAATGTAATTTGTATCTAGAAGTACAGTCATGAAGGTAGGTGATTGTGCGGGAATGTGCAATGAGAAATACTAAAACATTTCACATGTATGTGTCCGCATACAAATATCTACCAAACCTGCATGGACAATGCACCACACATCCAAAGAAGTTCTCAAAAATGAAATGACAACTGCTGCAAAAATATTAACATCAAAAGCGCCTTATTCCCAACCAATTGCAGTAAAATGCTGGATAACATTCCAAAATGCATTCCCTCAATCAAATGAAGCATCAGAGTTATATATATTAGGAGGCAATCTAACAAATCAAATGTGTAACAGTGTATACAAGGACAATCAACCAACCTGCGCAGAAACATGACAAAAGCACATGTCGTAGAATCAAATTTTTAAAACTTGATATCCTAAACAGGAAAAGTTTTCTAATGATGCAGTTCTACCATAAATTTAGAACCTAAGCAGCTCAATCAGTAATAATTCCAAAAAACGTTGTGTGTGTATGCAGTATACGATAATACATTACCCCCATAAGCACTACACAAACTAAAGAGACAATGGGCCCAAGCATGACAGAAAGATCATTGCCACATAATTTCCACTTTGGAACCAAATGAAGTAATGAGTAACTATAAAGGCATAAACATAAAAAGACATGAACTGCTACAAAAGGGCCTGCCTTTAACATATGCATACATCAATTCTCTCACTCTGACACATCATTGCTTATGAGAATAGATGATAACAAAATTAGCAGACCATGCATTTAGCATGTGAAAATTCTTAATGTAACTTTAAGCTATAACACAAGAAACGTATGGTCCAACTTTGGTTAGATCACATATAAAAATTCTTGGCCAACTCCAGTACTTAGTCTCATCTAAACGTGTCCAAACTCGTCAAATCCACCACTATTCCACTTTCCTCTGGATTCCTGGTTTCTCACATATACGTCAACAGGAGGCAGACTAGGTGGGTCTTAATAAGATAGAACGCGCAGGTTCTCTAAACAATGCCTGCTAGTAGTTCATTAGCAAGTATATTTGCCATGACCAAACAAATAACCTATCTAGAGAAGAAGGCTTTGCACAAACCTCCGCCTTCCACTCCACCAGAAAGAAATGGGAGAGGTGAAAGTAGTTGGCATCATAATAACCAAAATTGAAGAGTTCTGGCTTGGACTACACCATAAGTTAATATTTTGTAATAGCATAAATATTTTTTTTGAGAGAAAACTAATTCTCTCGTTTCAAATGTGTTTTGCTACCAAAAAGTTTAATGCATGAACTGTTCTTGACAGAGAATGCAATGATGAAGACTCGAGGCAACTTTTACTGCATCAGGAAAATAAGGGATTTCATTTGATTTCTACAACTGTTAACATGCAGACGTACTGCAAATGCATTATTAAGAGCAAGGGAATTAAGAAGAAACAATAAATTTATCGTTCCTGGTTAACAAGGCAGATAACTAAGTATGCAACAGCAAACAACCAACTTTTTTAGTTCGATTTCAAATAGATCATTAAATAATACAGCCATTTCAAACTGGCACCAAAAAGCATAAAACAACTTTTACCAGAGTCCCCAGATAAAACAGAGATAACATGCAGGCAACAACAAACCACAATTAATTACAATTTACTTTTGACACCTCCAGATTACTTTTATGTGCATCATATGAATGTATGAATCCTGTATCCCAAGGTCATAACTAAGAGGTTTTGAACTCAAAAGTTGCAAAATAATACTTCCATATAAAACCACACAAAATTAACTAACTGTCACAAAAAAGCGTAACACATAGTTGTAACACAGGAAACCATGTTTGCTGATAAAAGCCAATGTCACAAATCAGCAGCACACTGATAAAATCATAATAAGACTAAGATGTTAATTTTAATAGAACCTATTAACCATGAAAGTCCAAGAGTAGAATGCACATCATGCAGAATCCAAAGTCACGTCCACTAAAAAAAAACAGCAGATGAGCATATTGAAATAAAACATTAAGTTAATCAAGCACAGAGCATAACCTACAAACAACAATGATATGAATGGAGAGTATAATAGAGGTATGGAAGCTACCTTAGTAGTAAGGGTGCATCCCCTGGTACATTCCTCCGGGCGGAACCCTAGGTGCTGGTGATGTTCCTGCTGGCTGATTATGCTGGCTTTGATACCCACCAGATGACAAGCTGTACTGTGAACTCCGTGGATAATCTCCCGAACCCGTCCCAGCTGAGCTTGGTGGCAAACCATACATGGATGACCCACGACCTGCACCACCCAATCCACTGCCAATACCACCCAGTACACCTCCGACTCCACCTTGTCCACCACCCAGTCCACTTCCAACTCCACCTTGTCCACCACCCAGTCCACCTCCAACTCCACCTGGTCCACCACCAGAACCCCCCAATCCAGCTCTAACCCCACCATATCCATCACCAGCACCACCTAAACCACCACCAGCAATGCCCAGTCCATTATACCCAGTTGCACCAGGCCCAACAGAATTGGTGCCACCAGCATAAGGCCCACCCAATCCAGACCCAAACCCACCACCACCACCCAAATTCATCCCAGCAGCTTGGCTTCCAACTGCTGGGATCGCCTGACCACCTACACCACCACCAGCACCTAAAGGCCCTGAAAACCCAGTATACTGCCCACCAATCCCCCCATACTGCCCACCCTGCATTGTTGCCCCAATCCCATCTGCACTGCCCACCTGCTGAGCTCCGACAGGCCCGGCAGCCCCAATCCCCGGAGGTTTCCCTCTTTTCCCATCTATTGCCAGCTTACAATTTAGCTGGTGCCCGTCAATATTCTTCATGGGATCCACAAGTGAAGCTCTCGCAGCCTCAGCTGTCTTATACACAAACAAAGCAAACCCCTTGGACTTCCCCGTAGCTTTATCAAACCCCAAAGGCCCCTCCTCTATCTCCCCATACATAGAAAAGTGCTGCAATAATCTCTCAGCAGGCATATCATATGGCACATTCGCCACATAAATCTTCCTTGCCGACACATCCACATGATTATTCCCTCCCCCGATGCCACCCACCCCTGGCCCACTTCCCCCAGACATACCAGCCGCTGCAAGCTGAGTAACCGTCATCCTACCATCAATTTTCTTACTCGGTTCCTTCAAAGCCAACATAGCACCATCAACATGCTTAAAAGTAATAAACCCGTAACCCTTAGACTTACCTGTAGCCTTGTCGAGAATAACCACCGCCTCATCTAACTCCCCATATCCCGAGAACAGAGCGACTAGCTTATCAGTGGTGGTCTCCCATCCAAGTCCTCGAATAAACAGCTTCCGCAGGGTCATATCCTGGTCGGCTATTGACCTAACGGCGTCGAGCACATCTGGGTGACGGAGAACGGCGTTTTGAACAATTTCCAACAACTGTTCATGGGAAAAGGGCTCAATAATTTTGCGTGCATCATCGGGGGTGAGTTTGTAAGGGATGAAGGCATCTGTATCCACCGTTATGACACCGTTATCGTCAATCTTTCGTTTCTTGATCTGATCCATTGGAAGAGATAACCCTAGGAATCCTGTGTGTGTCTGTGAAAGGAAAGTGTCGTGCTGTGTTCAAAAATTGACGAATTTGTTTGTGGCTTTTAAATATTTGAGAGATTCGATAAATTATTAGAAATAACGTTGTTTATATAGCATTTTTTTTATATATAAAAAAAAAATCATTTTTTTATTTTTTCGCCGTAACTGTAAAAATATTTTCGCTGTAATAAATAAACCGTAAAAATAAAATAAATAAAAACGAAACTCTAAAGCCACGAAGCTCATATCCAAGTGCTGGAAGGAAGTGCCGAAGTCTTCCATTTTTGCAGTGATTAATCTTCAATGCCCGCTCGACGTGTATAATCTGCAATGCTCTCCTCTTCCCTGTGAGCTATCTCTATCTATTTGTTTGTATATTCGTCGTTTCTTGGTATAATGATTNTTTTATGCTCGTATCTGGCTAATTTTCTGCTACTTCAATTTTTTCCCCAGCTGTGAATTTTATGCTTATCAAGGAAAATGACATAGATGTAGCAATTTTTATTGGTTAGAGATAATCTAAATAGGTTATTTCAATTTCGGTTCCTATCAATCCCCTGCGTAAAACTCTTCTGCGGCCATGCTCATATCATGTGATTGAATGTGCACGAATTAAACCAAATACCTTGTGAAGCGTATATCTCCATCCATTGGACTTGGTCTTGCCGACACATAAATCTCTTGTGAAGAGTATATCTCCGTCCTCTGTATTTTGTTTAGTTAGCCCAATCTCTACGCTCATTTTGATGTTAATTCTTATTTTTTGCTGTAAACAGATAACAGAAAAAAAAAATCCGCAGTTTGTCAAGTAAGCAGTCAACAGAAACGACATTGGGAGAAATTTGACATAGAAATCGTGAAAAGAGAACAACTGCAGAAGGAAATTTCACTGGCAGATCAAATTCGTTTTGCTAAGAATAGAAGAGCAGATTATTCAACTCAAGAAGCTTTCAATACTTTGTATCCTAGACGTGAGATCAGTTAGATTACATCAAATTCGAGCTAATGTGGCTGCAACATTAGATTACAAGAAACACGTTCTATTTTGTGTCTTAACATCATTTGTTCAATATTGAAACTTGCTTGTAATATTACCTCCAGTACTAAATTTTTGAACTAGCCTATTTGTTATTGGCCATCAACCGGAGGTGACTTTTATTTATGCCCCCAGTTTGATGCCATTATTTGAGAAAAACAATGTTTTGAATAGTGATTTTTAAGAAATGTGTGGTTGAAAATAAAATAAAAATTTAAATTTACGCGTAAAATATTTTATTGATGAATATTTTGTTAAAAAAGAGCTTTAAAATCCTGGTTATCAAAAAGGGGCTATATGTACCCTGGACAAAAAGACATTTGGATAGAAAGGTTTTATACTCGTACTATAATTCTAGAGAAAATATTCAACCTCGTCCATTGCATCCGTGCATGAAATCCACTCTATTTTTCATTTCTTGTGATTTCGGGTATCAAGAAACCATGAAAAAGATTTTGAAGATGGAAAAATTCTTTGACGTCATCCAAAATCCAGTGATGATAAACAATGTAATGCAATAGTTCAAGCACGCATAATACCTAGAGTGGAAGTTGAAAAGTTTTGAAGATATTACGAACAAGAGCTCAGCCATTTGCACATTCAAAAAAATTAAAAGCAAAGATGTCAAGCCAAATTAGCATACATAATTACCACAGGAAATTTGATCTATAACATAGTTCATAGCAGTTTCTTAGTACACATAATATCTACATCGTGTCTATCAATTATCTGGACGTGGGGGCATGTCTCTTCCAGGTATATTCTGGTTTTGGGGGTTGCCGGCACCAAAATTTGGAACATAGTTCTGGTTTTGTCCTGGAACAGATCCCATACTTGGACTATAGCTGTTCTGATTTTGTCCAGGAACCGATCCCAAATTTGGACCATAGCCGCTCTGATTGTGTCCAGGAGCAGATCCCACATTTGGACCATAGCCGCTCTGATTGTGTCCTGGAGCAGATCCCACATTTGGACCATAGCCGGCTTGATTTTGCCCTGGACCTGATTGATGAGGCATTCCTCCAGTGTTTGGTCCATTCCTGTACTGGTACTGGTAATTTGCTGCATTGTTGGGCACTCCTCCCATGTTATTTGGGGGGTAACTACCCATATTATTTGGTGGTCCACCCATGTTGGGCTGCTGCTGCTGTGTTCCTCCCGGGTGGTTGGGCAGCTGCTGCATACCTCCCGGGTGGTTGGGTGGCTGCTGCATTCCTCCCATATTAGGTGGTGCACCCGTGTTTGGTGGGCCTCCCATGCGACCAGCTGGACCACCCATATTGGATCCGGAATTCTGATTAGCCATCTGCATATCCCTTCTTCTCTCAAAATTTCTCGATCTATCAAAGTTACGAGGTCTATCATTGCGCCTATTTCTCTCATTTGCCCGAGCATTGTTTCTCACCCACTCCTCATGGTATTTAGGGTCATATGGCACAGCCTGGCCATTTATAAATGGTTCCCCTGCAATGTACATATGAAGATGCATATTTGGAGATCACCAGGGTTATTAGTCGGAAAAAATCTGCACGTGAGGAGTTACACGGGCAAATATGTTTTTAGAACATAACACAAAGCATAAATAACCAAATTCAACTACGGAGATTGTCCGACACAGATTAACAGAGCAAATGGTCCATGATGAAGGAGCCTTGAGAGACACGACAGAAATAAGAACATGTTAAGTAATAACATAAAAATCGTGGTATGCAAGACTTTTCTACTGACAAAATTCAGAACCCTGAAAAGAGTTGGTTTTCCTATCTTTCTGGAGGCAAGCACTGGACAATAACATTTTGCATCAATTAACATCCACATTCAAGTCATTCAATTGAATCCAAAATTTTAAAAAAATAAAAAATTAACTATGTATTATCAAATATATGAACCTTTTTGTAGGCAATCAGTTCAGTCCATCACTACATCTACTCAAAGACCATACAGCTGACCCATAAACTAATAACTGCTAGCAACCATTTGTCAAGAGTTTATAGAACTCAGCATGAACACAATCCTAGGATTCAGTAACACTCATTACCCTCGCACAATATAAAATGCAACAAACATGAACGCAAAAGTTCACCGGCACAGTGTAGAAAGTTATAAATCCTGCCCAATCAAAAATGCATATGTATCTTTTAAGTACACGACAACACCTCCCAGCAACCAAAAACAAATTGAATGAACCAGTTAGAGACTGAAGTCTTGGTAAAAATGGATGGTTTTAAGTATGTTATGCGTGAAGGAAATTTCTAGTACAGAATAGGAAGTACTACTAATAAGCATCCTACACGTGTTGTTGTGATAAGCATTAAAGTTCTTCCCAACCACTGCAAAGAAAAATAAGCACTAACAACCAAACACAAGCAAAAACAGAATGGAGGTTCATACCTCCATAATCCTTGTTCTTGACATCCAAGTAGGAATCAGGAAGCACCCATCTAACTCTGGGCAATTCTGCATCATAAGTTGTTAAATTATCAATAGTAAATCTCAGAAACTCCTAACGACCAAAAAGGAAAAGAACAATTACCCTTCAACTTGTAGGACAACTCCTCACTCACAAGGGCTCCAAATGCAAAGTAATGACGAGTAGAGACCGAATAAATTTTCATTCTTGCTTCTTCCTCACTGGAAAAAGTTTAAAAGTTCACTCAACACAATGCAATGCTACAAACTTCAGTAAAACATAATCATGAAAAGAGAAAAAATTGAATCAAAGTGTGTGTCGACAAAATTTACTCCAGCCAAATAAGACAAGCTCTACAGATAACACCAAATAATAATCAAAAAGCTATCATGTGAACCAAATTCAAAAATTTGACTGGAAACACATGTCTGGTATCAATTCTCCACCGATAGTGCAACAGCAAAATAATCCAAAAATATGACAATCTTGGTCAGTTCTCAACCCTGATTGTTGTACTTCTAAAATACAATGCAGAATACCTTAATCGCCCAACTCCTGCAGCAGATAGTTCAAACTTTAAATCCCTTAACTTTTATCAATAACCAAATAAATTTAACTCCAAAAATAAAATACAAAATCTTTACTAGTAATTCCTTCCATTCCATAATTTTCAACTTCCTGTAAGCATTAAAACAAACAGATTCTACGACAATCACATTTAGTATGAATGAACGTTATTTTCTCATCAAACAGTACACTTTTAAATCCGTTTTGCACAAAATAATAAAACTCCAAACATTAAATGTAACCACAAAGCCAATCATCAAACCTTCCAACGACATTGGCTAGGGTTTTGATGTAGCTGTCAATGATTTCATCTCGAGTGGGTTCTCCCTCCGGCTTTTCCATGACAACGAGCCAGTGCTCAAAGTCACACCCATCGAGCAGAATAGTCTCTTTCGGGGGTCGGTTCGACCAGTTGGGATTTGGATCACTGAGTGAAGACGAGGTAGGGCGGGTCGCGAATCCTCTAGAGGAGAACACCGGGGACAATATGCGGAAGTGGGAAGTGGACGCCGCTGCAAAGAGAGGACGAAGCCGGAGGGCAAAGGAGGAGTGCGGTGGTGCAGCAGATGAGACGGCGGCGTAGGATCGAGAGAGGCTGGCTGTTAGGGTTTGTCTGGTGGTGGTGAATAGAGACCGAGTCAGATACCAAGTTGCCATTTTAGTCGCCATTTAGGGTTCGATAAAGCGATAAACCCCCAGATAGAGTCGGATTGAGAAGAAGGGAAGGTTTAGGGTTCTGGATATTTTATACACATTGAATTGGAAGTTCCAAATGCCACTGGAGTTGTGAAAAATTGCATAAATATCTTCTTTCCTTATCGGGTTATAATTGCGGGTTTGGCACATCCGAATTCATGTCGGGTTTTATAGCCCTTTTGGGAGAGTATTATTCAGTGCTGTCATTTGATTGAATTTTGATCTGAATTTGAGAAAATTAATGGGAGATAGATCTAAAGTTTCAATCCGATATCTCGATCAAGATCATAATTCGATAATTCGTTAACTAAATAGATCAAATATGAATATATGTCAATTCGATCCGATAACAATCCGATTCGATTTGTTATAAATAATTGAGTCGTTAAAATATTTTTACGGTATATTATTCGTTAAAATAAATTAATGAGAAAATAAATAAATTTAGAATAAAAAACTCATCAAATTCAAAACATTTAAAAAAAAAAAAAAAGAAAAAAAACAAAAGAAAAAAAATTAAAAAAAAAAAAAAAAAAAACCTGGTCTGGGTATAGGCATAGCAGCATGGGGGTAATAACTCAACCCAGAGGTCATTCGATGAATTGGAGACATGGGTTTCGGAGAAGTAGAAAATGCTATATTTTTCCTATGAGTACAAAATAACTGAGGTTGCGAAGTTGAAGAAAAATGGGCCACATATGTATGTGTATGTGTTACGGGCGTGAGTGTAGACTTAAGAAGAAGCAAGTGTTTGGAGCCCATGAAAATTACTCTGTTGCAGTTGGAATTGGAGATCAAAAATAGTCTCCTCTGAGGTAAAAGAAGCATATTTGGAACTGAAAGGGTTTCTTGTTAATGATAGGAAGACGAAGAAGAAGAAGTAGATGCTTGCACTTCCATGGATGATAAAGAAAGAGCGGAGGAAAAGGTTTAAGAAGGGTATACTTCGATTTTACACTATTTTCTGCGACTGGTTTTGTCTCTTCTTTTCTGCATTCTTGCGAATTAACACTTTTAACAAACGTGTTCCTCAGCATTTAACACCGTGTTTGGCTATGCTTAAATTTACCTTTTAAGAATCTTCTTATTTCTAAATATTTTGGATCAAATGCTTTTATCTTACTTATAAATATACTAGTCTATTGCCTTATCTTACTTATAAATATACTAGTCTATTGCCCGTGCA
>CAIGRB010105411.1:126676-145236 GCA_903798255.1 Fraxinus quadrangulata
TAATACAATCACAAGATGGGAAAAAAAAAATGACTTTACACATTTTCATAATTGATTTTTGCCAAACGTGGTCTTCAAATATAGCCATTTGGGTCTTGGTCCATTTAACATGGTAAAAGGCAACATTTAAAGTAGTAAATGTTAGTTATTCAATTTGCTTAACACAGATTAAAAGCCCATAAATCTTGAAACAGCCTTCGCATTAAAACTAATCTTAATTTGTTCAATAAGTGAGTTAAGCACAAAAAATATATATAACTCTATAAAGAATGTGTGTGGAGCATGTAATAGAACTGTAGAGAAGTGGCAGATTAGAGAAGGAAAATTGAACTTGTTAACACCAACCCTCCATAGTCAATATACAGTTCACCTGCAAAAAACTGTACAAGCTACAAAATTTTAATTTCTTGAACAAGCCCACTTTTTTTCATTCCACAAGAAAATAACCCAACTAAAATCTTTTAGTCAAGCCAATGTTGAACCTCCAGAGATCTACATGCAACTTAACTACTGGATTCTCAACAAACTTGAAGTATACCAAAATTTATCAAGAGGTTGGTGCGTTAGCTCATCCCCTTTAATTTAGTTCCTTTTCTTGCTCTCACTTCTCCATTTTCTCTCTATCTCTTCAGCGTACCTCCATGGAATTTCCGATCGAGGGGCCGGTTCAAGGCGACACGGGAACTTCTTATGTTATCCAGACTAAAAATCTCTCCTACACTTTCCACAGTTTGTATGATGAATATAGACATTTTTTGTTTTGGAAGAGGGTTAAGGTATCGCCAAGGTTCATCGTCAAGAATGTGGATTTCGAGGCGAGGCCGGGGGAAATCACAGCAATTGCAGGTCCTAGTGGAGCAGGGAAAACTACACTGTTGGAGATTCTAGCTGGGAAGATTTCACCTAGGAAGGTTTCTGGTGAGGTGCTGGTTAATGATCATCCTATGCACATCGATAGTTATCGTAGACTATCGGGTTACGTTACTCAAGACGACGTCTTATTCCCACTTCTTACTGTTGAAGAAGTCCTGATTTATGGTGCACTTTTGAGGGTTCCGGGTGGGAAAGGAGTGGCTAAGCATAGAGTTAAGATGCTGATGAAGGAGCTTGGACTTGAACATATATCTGGTTCAAGAATAGGTGAAGGTTCAAGCCATGGAATTTCGGGTGGGGAAAGGAGGAGGGTGTCAATTGGGATGGAATTGGTCCACGACCCTGCGGTTTTGCTCATCGATGAACCAACTTCAGGCTTGGATTCAGCATCGGCCCTTCATGTTATCTCTCTGCTGAAATTAATGGCTGTCAATCAAGGTAAAACAATTATCCTGACCATCCATCAACCTGGATTTCGAATCCTCGAGTTGTTTGACAGACTTGTTCTGCTCTCAAATGGATATGTCCTGCACAATGGTTCATTAGATTTACTCGAAGAACGGCTCAAAAAAGCTGGTTATCACATACCTCCACATATCAACGTGCTCGAATTTGTCATCGATATCTCTAGTAGCATAACCATACAAACTTCAGAAGCTCCCGACAGCAAGTCCATTTTCGAAACTGATGTAGAAAGTGAAGGAAGTGCAGAAAATGGTTATCACAGTGTAAGAATTTCGACTTCCTGTGACAAGAAAAGATTTACATCTTACTCAAATTCTCAATTTCAGGAGGTTCTAATTCTAGGGGAACGATTTTGTAAGAACATTTTCAGAACCAAAGAACTCTTTGCAACACGAATAATTCAAGCTGTGGTAGTGGGATTCATACTCGGTACAATATACATGAATGTCACCAATAATATAGGGAAGGTTGCTTTACAAACTCGACTTGGATTCTTCGCTTTCAGTCTTAGTTTCTTGCTATCCTCCACGACGGAGGGCCTGCCAATTTTCCTGCAAGAGAGAAGAATATTAATGAGAGAGACATCAAGAGGAGCATATAGGGTATTATCTTATGTTTTAGCAAACACCATTGTGTTCCTTCCTTTTCTCTTAATGGTTGCTCTACTCTTCAGTACCCCAGTTTACTGGCTAATCGGCCTGAGGCATGATTTGGATGGTTTTCTCTATTTCTCCCTGGTGGTTTGGGTGGTTGTCCTAATGTCAAATTCTTTCACAGCATGCTGCAGTGCACTTGTGCCAAACTTTATAATGGGTTTATCAATAATTTCAGGGCTAATGGGGGCTTTCTTTCTCTTCTCTGGGTATTTTATTGCTCAGGAGAATATACCCAATTACTGGATCTTCATGCATTACTTGAGCCTGTTCAAGTACCCTTTCGAGAGTTTGGTGATAAACGAATACGGAGGAAAAGGAAGCAACAAGTGCTTGGAAATTTTAAGAGGTCAGTGCATCCTATATGGAAATGGTTATTTGAAACAGCAGGGTCTTAAAGAGTCACAGAAGTGGACTAACATGGCTGTGATGTTGGGTTTCGTCTTAGGTTACAGAGTTCTCTGTTTTCTCATTTTATGGTTCAGATGTTACAGAACCAGACATTAAGCATAAACTTCCCAGAAAAAAAAAAAAAAAAAAAAGATGGCTCATTCTAACTTTTGTAGTACGCTGGGAAGATTCTATTTTTTACTGATTGGAACACAGATATATGGAAAAATATTCTTTTGAATGCTTTTTAACATATTGCTGATATTGGTAAGCATATTCCTCCACCCCCACTTCTATCAACCTCAAGTAGCAAGATGATATTGTTATTTATTTTCACTCGTTTATGAAAATTTAACATGTTATCATATCTCAACAACAAAAATGAAGAGAAAATGATATACACAACAAAATTGATGCTATTCTTGTCCATTAAAATATGTACTTGTATGACAACATCATAAAGAGGTGAATACTCCTGTAAAATCTCTGCTAACAACATAATTGGTTTGGTTTGACTCCAAAAACTTACTTTATTTTTTGAATTCTTGCAAGAAGTTATACAATCCATCTCATTCTCAGTGGCATTAAAATGACAGTATACAACTCAGATGGGTAAATGAATGAGAAAACAAGAAGCCTTTTTGGCCACCATCATAACCTTCTCAACTCAATTACTTCGATCATATATTGAAGTGAGAGTCATAGTGGCATATGTCGTGCTTCTGTTTGTTGAAGATGACTTATCTTGATTTCCCCAGCCAGGTGACGTTGTATTGCTATTCACAACCATTAATTCAGAGAGTATGGCTGGTTTAGATATCTTTTTCTTGGGCAAGTCCATCTCACCTGTAAGTAATTTCAACACAGTAGACATGGCTGGACGGCTTTTTGGCACGTCTTGGGTGCATAAAAGGCCAATCTTCAAAAACCTGCAAGCCTCGTCCTTATTGAAGTCGCCTTCAAGTGCCGTGTCAACCAATTGAACCAGCTCCCTTTTCTCGTATAATTTCCATGCCTGCAAAAGAGTTTCATGGTGTAAGAAGCCTTAAAAATAGAGGAAGAGAAGCAATATATATTTAGCTACCAAAAGAGTGTATCTAGGTAGATAAAGTATATTCTGTTAAAATCTAAAATAGCTACTATCAATAACACGAGCCAACCCCTGTACATTTTCACATTTTGCATGTGTTGGACTCTGAGGAGTTGCTCTAGTTTCCTATGTTATACGAAGGAACTGAAGGGGCCGCTTTGTCTGAGAAAAGACAGTGAGGTGTGAGGGAAACTGTGTTATCTCATTCGACATTATAGTGAAAAATATGCAACGCCTAGTGGATGTACCTCTCATATAAAGAGTGAACCACAATAAACATGTGTTTGTGGCTGTGTGTGTTCTTCATTTCGCCATTATTGCTTTCCAGGTTAGGATTAAGCTTAACCCCTAATGACAGCGATAATTGCTTATCTATCTGACAAAGTTGTAAGCCAAGACTAAGATTTTTTCTTTTTTCTTTCTGGCCAAGCTTTTGTCCGGTAATATCTAAACTCAACATATTCCCTTCTAATAATTGATGGAAGAAAACCGCAAATCAAGACCTCCATACCCTTTCAAGAAGATAACGTTCTTCAACAGGCAATCTCTTATTTGTGTTGCTTCTTCCACTAACAATTTCCAACAGGAGAACACCGAAACCATAAACATCTGCTTTTCTCGTCAACTGGCCTTGAATCGCATACTCAGGGGCCAAATAACCTCTACGATGAAAATAAACAGTTCATTCATTATATAAAACACAGGAATATACAACTGCAGTTATACACAAGGAGAGAAAAGATCCCATAATCAAGAGGCCAAAGTCCATAACAAATATCTATAACCATCTCTTTCATAACATCCGACTCTCTCATCGTGAAAGACATATTACAGTACTGAATACCTCGTGCACAGTGCCATAAGTACGTAAAATTTCCAAATTTGTGAATTAAAATGGCATATAATCACTGCGGGTGCCAGCCTAAAGAATATATCATCTAGATCTCTATTGCTAACTGTAAATACTAACATGATATTATTCTTTCATTCTTCATTGACATTTCTCCCATAGTTTTGCTAAGTATGATAGAAGGGCACATTTATTTTCGATATCGAGGGTCAACAAAATTAGTTCGATTTCCAAACAGAAGCACAAGAATTTCTGCACTTACAGCGTGCCAGCTACACGTGTGCTAATATGAGTCAAGTTATCTGGAAAAAGCTTTGCCAGACCAAAATCTGAGATTTTTGGAGTTAGGTCTTTGTCGAGGAGAATATTGCTAGGTTTGATATCTCTGTGAATGATATGAGGTCGGACTTCCTCATGGAGGAATGCAAGCCCTCGTGCTACCCCTATGCAAATTTTTGTCCGTGTTTTCCAGCTAAACTGAATACTGCAACCAACACCTACATATATAGATATTTAGCTATTACAATCTAAACAAGAAAAATGAGAGTACAAATATGATGTTATGAGCCGTAAATTACCTAGGAGAGTTTGAGAAAGGCTATTATTCTCTACGTAACCATAAACCAAAATTCTATGATCCCTTTCTGCACAGCATCCATACAACTTCACCAGGTTCTCATGTTCCATGCCTGATATCGTCATTATCTCTGTTAAGAACTCACGGACACCCTGCTTTGACTCGACAGACAGAACCTTTACAGCAGCCAAGGAGCCATCCTTTAGCCTCCCCTAAAAGTTAGAAGATAGTTTGAGTGTATGTCTGAACAAGAATCATCGGTTTTAAAACCGTACTCCCACGAATGAGGATTGAGCAAGAAGCTGCACATTACCTTGTAGACGGAACCAAAGCCTCCTTCCCCAATCTTATTTCTTGGATTAAAATTTTCTGTCGCAAGTTGTAATTCTTTGTAACTGTACAGTTTTACATTTTCCTCACTTAAATTTTCTATATTCCTTTCTGAATTTCCATTCGAAGCTCTGATGCAGATATAAGCACATGCTGAAAAGACGTGTGCAAAAGTTAATAAATATCATAGCTCGGAAAATGTGATTTGATGATCTAAATCAAACGAAAAGTCCCAAGAAACTAGCAAAACTAAGATGATTCTGACCAATTATTTCAGTTTCGAAGATTGGTACTATCTTGAAATCTACCTTTTTTAAAACCCACGTTTTGCTTTGCTGGGGAAGAAGCTTTTTGTTTGAAACAGGCAGTAAAACAAGTCATCCAACCAGTCTCTTGATGTCAATTGATGCGACAAATTATATATAATTCCTTTGAACCATCGAGTGAACTGCATTCACCTATGATTTCACCAAAATTTGATCTTAGCTAAAAAGAAGAAGAAGGGGAGAACATCAAGGAAATGATTCTACCTTAGCACAATCAAGTTCATAATACACTAAATTAACAAAAAGTTGAGGTTATGAAAAGTAAATTGAAGAAGAAAATCCCCGCCAATTTAATGAGTCAACAACCTATATTATCCCAGGAGCATATGACCAGATACAAGATAGACTTTAAAACATCAATAACTGGACTTCTATAAATGCAATTTTATTAGAATCAAGAAAACAACTATTCAACCTCGTAGCAGTGCACAAGAAAACAATTCAATTGTAGATACATTTTTCCTCTCAAAATTCTCAACCTATTACTCGGAGTGACAGCTGCAACAACTATAACTTTCGCCCGGCAAAAAAATTAGCAAGAGGAGATAAAGGAAGAACAGCAACAACTCTTAATACCTCAAGCATGTTCAATATCCAATATTAGACATGACCGAGGACATGTTGGATAAATTAGTGCATGAATTATATTCCGTTAATAAAAAAACACGTGCATGCAAATACTAGAGTAACGACTTTCCGAATCATATTACATGCATAATAATGAACAGATCACTACTTACACAAACGTAGAAAATGCAGAAATCGAAGGAGATAAAATAAAGCGAAATATGCGAATGCAAATCTCCTTAAGAAGGATTTTGCCCGCAGCATGCTGACATTATCAAATGGACATCCGTCTTTTAAAATACAACACTTTTTCCAAAATTAGTATAGCACAATATTAATTTTGCCTTGCGAACCAACGCTTGATTGTACTCTTCTAGGAGGAAAGATATGAAATACGAAACTCAAAAATAATTTGAAAATTATTTTGACAAAATTTAGAGAATGAATTGGAGTGGGAATAAAGGAACTAAAGGTCTCTATTTATAGATCGGTGTGTGTCTCTCTGAAGGATCAAATCTTATGGCCAAATTAATTCCAACCATTAGACGATACCGTTTCAAAATTGATGGTCTAGATCGCACCTTATCAAAACGTCACACCCATTCGAAACAACTCTTTAATATGCACCATTTACATTTGAAGAATTGTCACAATCGACGCACCTATCGGAGACTTTTTCCAATTCGCATATTTTAATCCTTATATTACCCTAAATTTCCAAAAGGACATTATACAACAAGACTTTCTTTTCTTTTCTTTTCTTTTCTTTCTTAATACTTCCTCATAGATACGACTACAATGGACAAGATTTCAGTTTCTTCTTTCTCCAATAATACAATCCAATTCGACCTATACTGTACAATCTATTTTACCAAACAAATTATAAATTTTCTTGATAATAACATAGCTATGAACTAATTTGCCAGTGTGGAAATGAACCCTTGATTTATTTCATCTGAAGCTAAGTACAACTTTTTCTAAAATTCTCACACGGATCAAAACCCAAAGAATACCCACGAATCAGAACTAATAATTCGTATAAAAATAAAAATCATTTACACAGAATTATGTAAAATATGACAAGAAACTTACCTATTTGTTGTATTGTTGCGCTGGCAAGGAAGAAAATGGTTCAGTACAGAGAGAAATAGAACAGAATCATATTATAGTTGCATAATATGATGAATTACACATCACCCACCATTTATATTTATTCTCCTCAATTGGTGCAGTTGGATATTGAAATCTGAATTAAATAATTGTTTGAAACTATTGTTGTCAATGAATATTAAATATAATTACATTTTGGCTGGGCAGATGAAATATATTTTTTTATTTCGTTAGTTGGTATGCCAAGATATTAAATAATTGAATAAACATTACTAGTCTAAGCCCTTGTTTGGGCTCCATTTTAATGATGATTTGAAAAAAAATGTATTTTGAGATAGTAATTTTTTGAAAATTGTGTAGTTAAAAAAAAAGGAAAATTTTTGAATTTACATACAATATTGTTTTATTGAAAAATGTATGGTTGAAAAGAAAAAAGATGAAAATGTATTAAAATTTTAATGAAATCCAAACGGCGGCTAAATTTTTTAAAAAGATTGACGTGTAAGACTTACCAACTTGATAAAAGACTTTCAAATTATTGTAAGACGTGTTGTTTTCTTATTATTATTTTTTATTTTTTATTTATGGGTACGATTGTAACTATAAATTAAAGTTTTGAATACAAATTATTTAAATATATTACATTATTGTCTAATCATCAAGAATATAGATTTCAATATTTTCTTGCCTATCTGAAACGCTCTAATGATGATTCTTTAAAATCTCTAGTAGTCTTTTTAACGTGTGAAATCAACTCGATTTGAATTGTTCATAGTCTTTGTCGTACTCGATTGATGTTCCAATGTGTTGTTATGTGAGTGGTTAGACCGAGCTCTTCCGCTCATCTCAAGTATTTAATGGTATTATCTTGACTTGAGACATTGACCTATCTAGCTTGGATTAAAAGTTAAACTTTATTGACACTTGAAAATTCTAAGGATGTGACAGTGATGAATCTCTACTCTTTAGACTTTTGTATTGATTACTAGTAAGATGCATGTGCAATCCACGTATTATAATATAGCTAATTATATAATAACGTAAGTATAAAAAAAATTATTTGTCTTTAACGTTAGTTACATTAAACTTAAAACACTTGGAATGATGATAGGTGAGAAAAATAATATCAAGAGATCTGATTCAAAGCTTATTTTCTAAACTTTGAATTTGAAGGTCTCTCTGTTCTTATAAAAAAAAAAGACAGAACATAGATGATTAGGTATTGATGTCTTACAAAAGAGATAATGAAGTTTTAACATAGCCCTCATTTTTCTACCATTTGAGGTAAGACATTATGTCTTCTTCGTCTCGTACTCATAGAATCTCCAATTAAATGTATCAATTGTACTAGTATTTAATTTCTTTAACAAGACCCTATGCAAGACGTATGAAAAATTCAGAACTTAAAAGGCCCAAATTAATTAATTTCAGAATTTCAGGGGCTGAATTATTAAAACTCGTAACTTTAAGGCCCAACTTGAATGAACTTTAAACTTTAGGAGCTGAAATATAAAAAATCAACCCTAACCCTAATATTAAATTGCAAGCAGGGGCATAAAAATATCAAATTTGCAGCCCAAGCCCAAGCCCTCGCTTCCAAAACTTCAAAAAACTGAAAACCCAAAAAAAAATTTCCCTTTTCATCCTCCCTTGGCGGCGCCGCCAAGAAACCATAGTGGCCGAGGCCACCGCACTCAGGTGGCGACCCCTCGCCGCCTTCCAGCAGCATTTGTTGCAGCTGCAATGCTGCGCTGCCGCTGCCGCTGCCGGTGCAGGTCCCCCCTTTTTTTTTATAAGCTTAAAATCTTTTGACAGATCTGAAAATCCTTAATTTAAAAATCGAATTTTTTTAAGAAGAAAATCCTTAATATTATACCAAAATCCATATAATAACATGCAAAATTCCATAAAATAACGGGAAGGAAAATCAAAATAACCCAAAAATTCATAATTTTAGAACCTCAATTTCTAAATGATTCAACAATAAAGTGTCTCTGATATCACTTGATAGAATTGTGAAAATGGATTATCAATCCAAATAATATTATATCAAACCCTAATCACATGCATATAATCTCTCCATATTGAAATCAATGAGAACAACAAGATAAAAGCGGAAGCATTCATTGATCCGTAAATATTTGATCGATTACTTGAATGAGTTACAATCTTCCAAGTGATTCGGGATCTTCTCTTGAATTTTACTCTCTGTTGATGAGGATGCAGAGAATGAAGAATCACATTCAATCTGGAGACAATGACCCCTTGATAAATAATAATAACTGAATATGCAGTTATTACAGTTGTTTCAAATTGGCCATCATCAATTTAAAACAACAATTTCGATCTCTACACTATATTTCCATGAAACCTAATACCCATTAGTCAAAATTAATTTTAACGGATCACTTTAATTGACTAATTTTTAAACAATAGCACCAGACATTTTAATGTATTATATGTGTGGCCCCATAAATGTTGAAATTTTCCAACAGATCGATTAATATTCTTAGGCTGCATTGATAGTATACCAACTCTTATCATTGGGTTAGTCAAGTGTATCGAGTCCATCGACTTTATTTTGAGATCATTTTTCTTTTTACAAATCTCAAACTAGTTTCTCTTCTTGATCTTGTTAATCCCATTATATCTTAGTTGTGAAGGCATGGGATAAGACTTGTCGGTTACATTGCAATAGTTACTATGCTAAAGCAGTAAATCTAAAAATAATTCGTAGAATTTCCAATTTGCTTTTAACTTTATATAATAAGTGAGAAAAAAAACATTGAAGTCATTATCCGGTATTTAAACGCCTAATTCCGTTGATAAATGAGCAGAACAAATAAAATCAGCTAATTCGGCAAATGAGGCTTTTGGACATGCAAGAATAAGATATATTACATAAATTAGTATTAGATGAGCAAATTATAATGTGGTTGTTCATATCACCACGACCGACAAAGGATTAAGAGTATGAAACAAATAAAATAAAAATAAAAATAATGGAAAATACATGTTTATATGAAACACCGTTTTGTCCGACTATTTGTAACATCTTGTAACCTATGTCCTGAATGTTACTCAATTAATTCATTTAACCATTATAAAAGTTGATTGACGCATTGTAATAAAAAAAATTTTGCAGAATAAAATAAGCCATTTTGTTGTCAAATAATATATCCAATAAATTCAATCCACTAATGAAATATAAATTCATCGATTTTGAAAATAAAATTCTAATTGCAAAATAATTTTAAACTAAATACTAAATATTGAAAGAAAATAAAATTCTTGATCCTCGGACACGGACTCTGTCAGCAGTTTCAACCTCCAACTTCGATCAAACAATCATCTGAAAACTATTTTAAATATGGAATGAGCATACGAATACACCAAATATAGATTTCATATCAGTATTTTCACAATCTAATATAAAAAGCAATTGAATTACGTACATAACATAACTTTTCTAATGGGATAGAAACCTGACCATCTCATTCACACTTATGTCATACTCATTCTCAATCTCAACTTAGGGTATTTAGCCATATGCCTGGTTTTTGTGTAGATCTACATAATAATATCATATGGTATTATCCACAAGATCCTTCTTTAATTTGGATCACATAATTGCACATAAAATACTTAATTTAAAACATTAAAAAGTGAAAACACAAAATCACTTGACATTTAGAGGAATTCATACTTATTCGTTAAATTTGTTGTATTTTTGAGTTACTTAGGACTGAAAATTCTTACGAACGGATCTTGAACGCGCGGAGAAAGTTTTCCTTTCTTTCTTTTCTTTTTCTCCTCTCTCTCACGATTCTCTCTCTCTCTTTCCTTTCTGTTTGATTTGCGAATTGGAGGGAATTGTGTGCAATATATATAATAATTAAATAGTTGTGATGATGATAATGACCCACCTAAAATTTTAATAGGAGTCTTCATTAGAATTTAAATTGGACTCTTAACCAACATATCAACTTATCATCAAATTTAAATTTAAGAGAATTCTAACTACATGAGTATAAGATTCCAGTGTGGATATATAAAAATATCAAGTTTTATCTAAATACTTTTATATCGAATAATTCAATTACAATTTAATAGATATCCAATAAGTATTTAATCACAATTAAAAATTAACAACTATCCTAATTAAAATAGAATTACAATTAACCTTTATAATCTTACCCATGAACTTGCATTGAAACTAGTATTTGAATTGAGATAATGAAGATTAGTAAAATCCAAGATAAGTAGAATTACAATTTAACTGTTGATCTTTATCAAAGTAAATATAAAATAACAATTAGCATTTAAGTAATACACATGAAACGTGGCTGTACAATCAAATCCTACTAACTTAATCACAAATTCTAATCCAATAAAAAAAAAAAAAAAGCTTAGCCAAGCCGAGTCATAATGCCATTTCGCTTGGCTCAGCTTGACTTATAAATAGTAACCACCAAGTGACTATTTTATTTATGTAGGATAGAGCTCTTGTTCAAATTACTCTACCACATATATGTCACCGAATTATCTTATCATAAATCATAAAAGATGTGTAATTACTAGAAAAATAATTAAGCCAGGCCTTCATTTTTTTTTTCATAAACTAATTTTTTTCAAAACTCATTTCCAATCACACATTATCTTTCAAAATAATTATATACGTAAATTAAAAACGTCATTCTTTTTTAATTACACATTCTCCATCACTATTTCAAAATACATTTTATTATCAAAATGATACTCAAACGGGAGCTAAATTAATTTTCAAAATTTTAAAACTTGGTTTAACATATACGTTCAATTGAGCATAAAAATTGTTTGTTCGGGATAATTTTAAAAGTTGCCGAAAAGCTTATGTCAAAGTTAATAATTAATTAATGCGCATTTTATGAAACATACAATATTTCATCAACTTTTATAAAAAGTTGCTAAAACTTTTATTAAAAACTGTTCAAACAACCCCCAATAAGTGGGAAGAAGTTAACCATTTTTTCAGTTCATTATACAAGAATTCGATAATTTTAGCCCTTAGCTTATGTTATCGTGAAAATTTAAATTTTAATTTAAATCAAAGTCAACGATTAATTTTAACCATATATTTAATGAAGTTTACAACTTTTCAACCATAATATTTTATAAATTTTATCAAATTTTATTAAAAATTTAATTTTAATTTTCAGAAGAAGGTGAAAGTGTCGACGTGATTGATTTTTTTCAAAGAAGAATGTAATTACAAAAAGAGAATCTATCACGCGTTTGTAGAAATTTTGAAAAAGTCATAAATTCAATCTGAATTTGTCTAAAGTCAAAATTGCAAGACTCTGTCTACTCATAAAATTATGAGATTTGTAACTGAGAAAATAATTAAAACAAAATAATAATAATAAAAAAACCGGTGATGAATAATAAAATCAGGGGAATACCTAGTGACGAACGTATGTTTACGTTGGCAAAATTGCAAGACTCTGTCATTTTTGAATTTTATTACGCAATCCTTTTTGACAAAAAGTTTATGCGACAAAAATAAAGAATAATCAGGATGTTTTTATATTTGTTTAGGAACAATCGAGAAAGACAACTTAAAAATCGCCTTTTCGAAATCGTCAATTTAATATCACGTGTACCCATTAACGATAAGTCAAATCATTCTAATATGATATAATTTATATTTCGAAATTTTAATGACATTTTGAAATCAAACAAAACTACTTAAAATAAATATAAATATTTTTAATTTAAACTATTGTCAGATAAATTATAATATTAAATTTCAAAATAAAATAAAATTTTAATACAAAAATACGTTACTCTAATTTCCTAATCCAAACTGCTTATATTTTTCAATGCCAAATATCAGTAATTAATTAGTTACACTCTAATTTCATAAACCATACTTCAAACTTTTTCTCAATTTTGTTGGTATTTAAACTTATAGTTTAATATAACTTTTTATTGTCGATGAAGTACGATGAACCCAAAAATTAAAATAAATAAATAAATAAAAGGTTACTATCAAACATATATGTAATCGAAGTAATAGTCGATAATGATGTCAAAACGACAAGCCCAGAATACAGATCATTTCCCTATACAAAAGGACCATTTATTACTTCGTAATAGCTTAAAAAGATTACACAGCAAACTCACAGTCAACTTCATTTGAAAGACGCTACTCATCGAGAGAGTCGAGGTGTTACCAGAGGCGTGTGCTACGGGCTCTACTACTTTACAAAAAGCATAGTCTTGGCCAGCTCTAGTGCTTTCTCTCGTCCAAATAGTTTCTCTGTGATCACCAAAGAGAACTCCATGGTAGTTCCCGGACCTCTGCTAGTGATGAGATTGCCATCGACCACAACTCGGTTTTCTGCTTCGCTTGGATCCGACAGTTTGTTGCACATTGCTGGGAAAGCAGTGGCCTTCTTACCCTGTGTAGACACCGTGATGAGAGAAGACACAGAATTTTGGCAGGGCAAAAGAGGAATTCTACAATAAATGGTACCTTCAACAAGCCATGGGGCTCAAGGACTAAAGCTGGGGAAGCACATATTGCCCCATGGGGTTTATTTGCTTCCCTTTGCTTCTTCAGCGAATTTACGAGCTTCTCTGAGTTGGCAAAGGCTTGTGCACCACCAAGTCCACCCTGCATAAGAGTAACACGTGATGGTATTATCTCTTCGATTATGAGGTTTTATTTTTAATCTACAACCACAAATGATGATAAAGGTCCTGCACTTACAGGCAACACAATAAGGTCATAAGAACGTTTTAGAGCCTCGTCTAGAAGAACATCTGCAACTAGTTTAACTTTCCTGGAAGCCAGGATTTCTAATTTATCTTCAACAGATGCCACCACCACTTCAGCTTTTGCTCGTCGTAGTACATCTATTATTATAACAGCTTCCATCTCCTCGGTTCCGTTAGCAATGGGTACAAGAATCTGCAAAGGCAAACAATTAATTGTGATTTGGAAAAAGAAGTAAAAAAATAATACTTTGAAAAAATGTAGCAATTCAGTTGAGGTTTGGTTTTTGTTCGGGCGAGGAGTCCTCTATTGGTAGTGCTTTCCATAATTGGATACAAGTATAAGCTAGGCCGACAACTGAAAGAGCACATCTCCTTCAATCAAATGCTTCCATTGAAAGTTGAACATATCCCAATAAAAGAAAAAAATCTCGACAAGGGAAAACTAGGTTTGGTTGTTGGTTAGTAATTGCATGCGCAAGTGAATTGCAGAAAAAATTGCCATGGGAAAGGCTGCTTCTACGTACTAAGGACAGAGATTCTATTTGAAACAACATTGCAAGTATTAGACAAGCAGACAATAGAAACAACAAACTCAGATACCCGTGGACTATCCCCAGATGTCCACTTTACTGGGTTTAGCTCCGTGAATGTATACTCATCCCCGTGATTTGAGCGCATAACCTGATAACAAATATAAGCTGTTTTTATCAGAAAAAAATAAAAAATAATAATAATGATAATGATAAAAAATAATAAATAATAAATAAAAGATGGAATGAAGAGAGGGCTGATCGCGCGCCCAAGAAGAAGGGTAAGAAAAGTTCTAGAAATCATGCACAAACAAAAGTTCAGCGAACCAGTACAACTGTAAAATATTGAACATGTAGTACGGATACTTCCACCATTGAACAACTGAAAATCCATGGTGTCAGACGCAAAAATTTGATGCCTAAGCAATTGAAGATCCAGAATTTGAACAGAGGTGGCACCAAGCATTATCAGGCACTTAGCAATTTAGACACCCATAAGACAAATTTAACTAGATGACCTCCAGTTTTCCTACATTTTCTTAGGCAAAAATGTGCAAGGAATCCATCCAGTAAAACGAGAGAGGCAGCTAACTTGCTTCAAAAAGCTTCAGGGTGTCCAATAGACTAGTCTTTCCCAATTGGCTCTTAATAAAACCTAAAAGGATATCCTCCTAGTCCATCTCTCCATAAGGTTATATATCCTTTGTTAGTCCACATAATCATGTTACTCATCTCAGTGTGTAAACTTTAGAGATTCCCCTTTACATTGTCCATGTTAATGAAAAATTCCAACCATGCTTTTTGGCTCACTTAAACAAGTATACTTGTTTGGACTAGTCTCCATATCCCTCTTCTTCAACCTTATATGCGCTGCTTCTAACCATAGAGACGGTAACGTATGTCCCTCAGATCATATACATGTAACTTGACACAGCTACTGGATCGATGAATGATATTGCCTTCTATAAACCCTCTATGGAGTATCAGAGAGTGCATCACAGGGCCCCTCTTCTAAAAACAGGGCTTGCATCACTGACCTAAACTCTCCTTAGCAATTTAGATGAATTAATGCACATGTATAATAATCTTATCGATAATCCAAAATCAATTCTACATCCATTAGAACTACTTGACGGGATTAGAGAATATGAATTGTGATTATCCCTACTAATCAAGAAATGAATAGTGCAGATAGTGGAAATTACAAGAGGAGGCAACATTACCAGTGGTCCAGAAACTTCATCAGCTTTTTCCTTCCCGTAGAGTAGTTCGACCAGGCTTACAGAATACTCCATAGCTGTTCCCGGTCCTCGACTGGTCACTACTTTTCCATCCTGCTGGACTCTCGATTCGACAGAAGTAGCAGAAGATGATAGCTGATCCATAAATGATGGGTAACAAGTAGCCTGTCGAGGATAATTGCCATTTCAGTCATCTGAGGAAGATCATCAGCTATAAAAGCTTCATATAAGCAAATAATAGGAAATAAACAAATAGTGTAGCTATTCTTGCTTACTTTCAACCCCTTCAAGAGACCCCACGATCCAAGTGCAACAGCAGGAGCTGCACATATTGCAGCATATGGGCGGCCATCAGCAGCCTGATTCTTCACCATGCTTTCCAATGTTTTGCACTCTCTAAGAGTGGCTGCACCAGGCATTCCTCCCTAGACCATAGTTGCATTTTAATCACAACAGGTTTTCCAAAAACAAATTTTATGGCTGAAAGATAATCTGTACTAGATATGGTACGTAGCTACTAGCTGTAACTTGCACCCATAGCATCAGCAACGGATATATCAATTCAGGAGTTTTTGGGTAAATAAGTATATTTACAATAGTAGTAGTAATAAAAATCAGATAGATGCTAACCATTTAAAACAAATAATTCCAGAGGTTGTAAGTTTCACTATTGTATCCAAAACCAAAACCAAAACCAAAACCATAATCATATTCATCAATCTTCATTCAATTGTTGGTCACACATATATAAAAGTTTGCTTAACTACTTAGCAATTATTAGCAGACAGTGGCAACAGATGCTGATTTGGCGAAGATTAATGAATTCCAGATTATTCACCCGCTGACAGTTCAAAAATATTGGTTAAAGCAGACTTGTACCCGATCATTAGTGGATTTTGCAAAACTACTTTTGCATAGAGATATTTAGATCAGATAAAAATAGTTCATTTATAAGAAAAATTGGCAATTTATCAGTCCTGAACAAGCCAGTCTAGTAAACGTATAATATAGCGATTCATTGTTAGGGAAATCGGTCAAAAACTTCCAGTTTATAGACAATTAGAAAAAGAAAAACTAGTGCTCAAAATAATTAGATATATAAAGCATACCGGAAGAGAAATAAGATCATATGCAGTATCAGCGCAATCAGAAATAAGGGCATCGCCGACGATTTTCACTCCGTGACAAGCATCAACACATAGCTGTTTCTCCACCGACGCCACAGTCACATCGGCGCCAGCTCTCCTCAACACATCAATAGTTATCACAGCCTCCAGCGGCTCCGTTCCATTCGCAACCGGCACCAAAACCTAAAGGTAACAACACAGTGGTCAAATCATTAAATTATCACGCAATTGAACCTGCTATTATTCATTTGAACATTGATAGTACAGCGGAGTACCTTCTTTGCGGCTGAAGCCATTACTGAGATTGACAAGCGTTTGATTTTACTGCGAGAGATGGAGAGTGTGTGTAAATGTGAGGAATTTGGGGGCCGTTTGGTGATACGTATAGAGGGGGGAAATGGGGTGAGGTGGCGCAAACGTAGTGCTGCCATTTTCTATTATGTGTAAAGGTAGTTCGAATTCTCTAGAGACTGGATAGATTAGATTGTGTCTACTCGAGCCATTTGTATAGTCTAAGATCAACAAGTGTAACAAGTTCCAAGGCATAAAATTTTTATTTTTACTTCTATTTTTCATAAAAGAAATTTATGAAAAATTACAATAAAAAAATTCTTCTAATCATATAAAATACTTTTAAAAAATTATTCAAACATGTTCAAAAATAATTTTTTAATTTCATTAACAACTTTTGAATTTTCAAAATTCGTATCAAATGAGTCGTTAAGATTAACTCGAGAAAGAAGGTAAACCTTGAGTCTGTGATTAAAAATTTTTAAAGATGATTTAAATAATACAAAACTTGTCTCCTATCCACAATGGATATGCGATATGTTGTTCATCGTAGATAGTTGAGGAATAAATTTAAAAATCAATCGTCGATGTGATAACTCCTATCCACTTTGGACTGGAGATCAATTATATTAAACAACAAGTATCTTACATTTATGTAGGGGTCGCCCTAAAGATGTGCAAGTGGTTTATATTTATGGTTTATTTAAAAAAATATGATTTCTTGGTGGGCGAATATATGTGTGTGTGTGTGAAAAAAGACACGGAAAGAATTATAATATTTTATTAACATTTTTTTAAAATTGACATATTGAGAAACAAAAACTAATAATTTAATTTATCTAGTTAATGGCTAAATATTGACTATATTTATATTTTGATTTACACTTTGATTAATTAGATGGGTCAAATTCATTCGTGAATAGATCTAGCAAAAATTAGCCCCATATGTAATGTACCAATTAATTGTTACTCAATCATAAAAGTTTCAAAATACATTTTTATAAATAACAAATGTGTGGAATTTTTTCAAAAATTAGATGATAACATTTTGTGACCTCTAATAAAATATTATAATTTATAATTTAATTATATAGTATCACAATAATACAAAAATTTATGGTCGTGGTTATAAAAACACAATTTGTAACTCACAACTACTTTTATCTTATCATATCCCAACCATCATCGTTATCACCTAAATCGTCTTTGTCACCTCAGATCCATCGTCCACCACCTGTACCTTCATCTTAAATACATCGCCACATCTACAGTCGACATCCCCGCAACGCCAACTGTACTGCAGCATCATTGTCTTGCAACAATTGTGATTTCGCTTGATTGGCAGCTTTGTTGGGGGGCAGAGAGAGAGAGAGAGAGA
>CAIGRB010105411.1:147082-163129 GCA_903798255.1 Fraxinus quadrangulata
ATAATAATAATAATAATTTACCAGTCAAGTATAATTTTTTGTCACGCTAGCTCCATCCCTGATGTAGATTATATACATGAAACATGCAGTATTTTGATATCTTTTATAAGTACTTTACAATTTTTTTTTTGAGATGTTGAATCAGTATAAAAAATAATTTAGAAATAATATACGTACATGAACATGCATGTCAACGAAATTGATCTCTTAAGCACCGGTTCTTAGGAGATTAATCACGTGCATGTTAATTCATATACAATTTATTCTCCAATCAAGCGATTCGAATTTTTTAAATGTACATTGATGACAATTAATATTTGTGAAATTATCAAGGATAATATTTAATGAAAATTAAAAGTTACATTGAAATAATATAAATATATCAGAGATAAAGCTGCTCAAAAAATTATTTTCACTTGCTTCCTGATTAGGGTCATTGAAGTTCACCTTATAAAGGAAAAAGAGGATGTTAGATTTAGATTTTTGTATTTTCGGGTTAAGTATGTGACATTTAAAATATAATAAAATCAATTAATATATATTTCACTTAATTTATTAATTTGAATTGTAAATATGGATTATAGATTATCCAAAGTTGCTCTTAAAACATAAGAGAAAAATAAAATATTTATATACTTGGAAAGTGAAATCTTCAGAAGTAGTCTTTTTTTCTTTAGAGAAATAAAAATTCTTTTTATATACTTTCTTCCTCCACCCACGCAACCGTAATTACGGGGTGGTGCCATCCCACGACGTAACTACTAAACGACACCGTCCCTTGCAGTCGGTATATGCCATTATTACCATATCACCGGCTATCCCGGTGGCTTATCTCCTCACCTAAAAATCTTTGTATAAATTAGTCAATTTCTTTCAAGTTTTACGTTTCCCGAGACACGTTCAATCATTCTCTCGCCGGAGCTGTGTTGATTCGCCTCCGATTTTTATCTTTTAATTCTGTAAGTACTCTTGAATTTCCATTAATCAATTAGTATATTCGTTTTTGTTGAAATATTCGATTGTTTAACTTTGTTCCCTTTTTTCCCTCTGGATTGTTTGATAGGTTATTCGTGTTATGGATATGACTTTTTGGATCTATACATGTTTGTTTTGGCTGATAAATCATAAATCTACTAGAATCTTATGTATAGGTATTTTTATCTATGTGCGTGTTCATACACTTTTTGAGCTTGTGTAAGTTATGCTGTTCTGGCTAGTGATTTAGTTTTACTGATTACTCATGGTAGAACTCAAGTGCTTAGTTTGTTTTTCTTATTGTCTGATATTTTGTTTAATTTGGCAATTATACCAGCATGTACACAAGTCACCACACAAACACATAGTTGATATTGGCTTTGCTTATTGCAATATCTGAACAAAATTTCGTGTAATATATTTCTTTAACTGGGAAAGTTGCATTGCTTACTTTGTTCTGGGATTTCAGAATCGTGTTATGTTAATCTGCAGGAATTTTCTTTATGTACCTCTCCTTTTCATTTGAAGGGATTCTTGAAATAAGTTCGGAGAAAGATTTCTATTTGGTATTTTGTGCCCTGCATTTCAAGTTTCATAAGTTTGAAGGGGAAGTAGTTGTAGTAGTATCTTTTGCGGTAGGATCCTATTAACATTTCAGATAGAGGTCTAATAACATTATGTTTAGTCAGCTAAATTTGCAACCACCAAAAGACATTTCTTTTGGAAAAAAATTATCCATCCTTAATATTTTCTTGAAAGTAGAATATATTTTGCCAAAGAGAGATTTTTTGCCTGTGTGCTGGACATTTTTCTGTTTAATATGATGATTTCATGAGATTCATATATTTTGTGCTTCTTGTAATTCTGTTCTGACTTATAACCATGGTTCTTTTCCCCGACCTTATCTGCTGCAAATAGGAAGTCTTTAAACCTTGAGATCTCTATAGATGGCGGATAATGAGGACAGGACTGAAACTGCTCCCAAAGGAAATGAATGGGAAGTCGTATCACTCACAGAATCGGCATATGCTGCTGCCCCTGGTCCCAAACAGGTTGATCCGAGTGAAGATAACCACGGTAATTCAGTTGGGGAAAGTGAAGCTGAGACTTCTCGTGCTATGTTTATGTCAGGCCATTTTCTTTTTCCTCAAAGTCAGCACGAGAATTTGCCATTGGAACCTGAGTACAACGAGATACGAAATGAAAAACGAGATGAAGGTGATCTTCCTTGTTTGATTGCTGAAGAAAAGGGTAAATTGGATGTCAAAGATGAAGAAAAAGTGAGCATCGAAGAACTGATGTCTGATGAATTTCCTGGAGTTCAAGATTTTGATGAGAAGGACAACAGGCTCTCAGTTGGTGGTGCAGATTTACAAAAAGTTACGGACAGAGAGCAGTTCATTTCTGGTTCTGCAGAATTTAGTGAATTCCATAACATATCAAACACGGGCAGGTCCTATACTGTTGAGGAGGATGCAATGACTGATGATATGGCTGAACCTTTTGAACATGCTTTGAATTCAAGCTCGCCAAGTTTCCAGAAGCCTGTTGAGGAAAACAAGTATGATGGGGCTGACCTTCCTTGCGAAGCTTGGTGGAAAAGGCAGGCTCTTTCATTGTATGCGCATGCAAAAGAGGCCAACACATTTTGGTCTATTATCATTGCTACAGCTGTCACAGGGCTTGTAATTATTGGACACAAGTGGCAGCAAGAAAGGTGGCAAATTTTGCAGCTTAGGCGGCAGTTCAGTATCAATGATGAGGTATTAAGTCTTAAATTTTTAAACATATTGATTCTTTTAGTGTGTCCTTATTTGATAGGTAGATAAGCATGTTTGATTGCATTCTTATTTTACTTGTATAAGTAAGGAGAGAGAAAAGTACCAAGACTCGTTGTAAGTAAAATATGCGTGCACCCAAACATGCTCTGGATTGTGTTTCATTTGTTCCATCTGACACTGCCATGCAAAAAATATGAAATAGTTATAGCCCAAAAGACATGATTTGGCTAATGATTTGTTTTTTTTTTTTTCAATTTTAGAAGTGTGTTCAATTTTTAGCATTAGAGTGGGAGATGAATTTCAAGTTTGATTTGGCGTATGTGTAGCAATCCACGTCTTGATAAGAAATGTAGTACATTTAGTTAACGGTGCAGGGATGGTTGATTGATTGTTACATTGAAAAGATGGATGGTAGGTTATATAGTGAACGAAGTTTTAGAAAAATGTTCCAAGGCCACCAGTTGGTCACTTTGAATCCATTTCCCGCAGCCATGTTCCTCGGCCTTGTTCTCTCTCATTACATAGTTCCCCAGTCCCCAGGAGAAAACGAGAAAACTTAAAATAAATGAAGTTGGAAAACTATTCTAAAGTTTTAGTAAAAGTCTTTTAGTTTGATCTAATGCCTGATGCAAAGTGGAGATGGTTATGATACATGGTTTTGCAACTTAACACCTTAAGGAAGGGTAAAAAGGAGAAAGAATGACAAGGTTATATAGGGCCTGTTTGAGCCCCATTTTCGGTGTATAATGCATTTTAGAATAGTAGATTGATGGAGAAAGAGTGGTTAAAAATTAAGGAAAAGTTTTGGATTTGCGTGTAATATTATTTTATTGAAGAACGTGTGATTGAAAAAAAGTGATGGAAAAATGTATTTTGGAAAAAATTAGGATCAAACGAGCATAATATGGTTATTCTTATTCGTTGTTTGACAAGATGAGCTTTACTCATGTCTGTGTAATGTTACATATGACCGAGTGCAATTTGCAATCCATCGTCATTTAGACAGAATAGATTGGATTTAAGTAGCAAGCATATTGACTTTGATGGCTAACAGAAAATGTTACATGTATGATGGTAATAATGCGATTGTTGATTACTTTCTGTCAACTCCCCTTTCTTCCAGAGTAACTGTTACCAGACCGTTCTTCTGGTCCTTGTAGTAATAGCATGAAGAACAGAATATACTTTCTAAAAATATCTAATATCCACTCAATTTTTAAGCAATTTACAAACTTCACAACTCTTTATCACCTCAGTGTTTATGCTAGCCGCTGTGTAATAAGAGTTGGTTTGCCCAATCTTATGGTGTATTGACTTGTAATGTCATGCTGGACGGTAGCAGTGATTCAGTAACTGTTTCTAAGGTTTCAGTTCTATGCATTTAGCTCAATTTTTATGTAATCAGCTCAATGTCTATTCTCATTGTTACAGAGGCTTAGCAGAATATGGCCGGCCCAGATTAATGTGGTGTTTTGACCTGAAATGTCGTGTTAGAATGTAATGATAATTGAAAGGGGTGATGCTATTCATCATTAATAGAGATTATCATCAATATAGGTCGCAGTGGATCCTATAATTCATTGTCAAATCACAAATGAAGTTGTGATGCATTTTAATTCATTGGACAATGAATTTAGGGGTTCACTGCTACTTAGACTAATAATGATATCTAATGATGAATAGCATTATTCAATTGAAAATTTGTTTTCCAGGATCCAATTATTTGCTCTACTTCGTAGGCATTAAGCTCATTTTGATATTATAACTCTATGTTGTAATTATTCTTGGTACAGAAGATGGGCAGGATACTTGGTCCCATATCCCGATTTTTAAAGATGTGATTGTTCGTGGCCATCAATGGGGTTCATTTGTCCGCAGGAACAACTCTGCAGAACTTTAAAACAAGGACAAAAAAATTGAGAGGGGGAGAAGCTTTGGTGTATGTGACACACTGGATCTTTTTTTTTTTTTTTATACGGATTTTTCTTGTGACTAAGCTTGTTGATATTTGCTTATGCTGATGCTGATATCGTGATGGGGTTTATGTGTGTAAGCTTTGGGGCAAAGTTTGGTGCACAAATTGGGTAAAGATACCACATTAGTTATTTATGATCGAATATCTTATATGCTCAGTGAATTCTTTCTCCTATAGGGATTCGGATTGAAATGGTTTAAGCATAAAGCATGACACACCTATTGGGATAGTGTGTTTGTGTTACCACGTGTTGGAAAGTGGACATTAATGCTCTTTAGACACGTGTCTTATATGTCACCCAACATGTTCGATTTTTTTAAGCATTATTATTAGTGCTTATCAGTCGATGACATGACGTTAATTGATTTGTCATCTTAAATTGTACATCTAAAATTGCAAATCAATTAAAACCATCTGAATGTCGCGTCAGTGCTTGTGGGTAATCAGTGATGATGAATGATATTACTCTATTTATCTCCATTAGGAATGATCACCCGTTTATGTGACATGATATGTGTGTCATAAAATGTAAATGTATGATTATGAATTTATTTTATTGATCTTGTTATTTAATGATGTATCATATGGTTATTATCCTAGTGGGATATATAACCCTTTGGTTCACTATTCACATGGGAACGAAGAAGATTAGAGATATGATACATATAACACTCGATTTTTTAATATAAATATATATTTTATTGTTTATTTTAGACACTTGAGGGACACTTTCATGCATGGATAATCACCTCTCTATGTGTAATGATGTTGGATTTGAGGAGATAATACTTTCATTGGACAAGATGACAGTGACCTCATTGTTACGTAGACAACATCTAGATAAATAACATTATTCATTTTCTTATTTATATCATGGTAGTATTTATACTTTTAACTTACATTTATTTTAATATACATTAAATGAACTCTGAGTTGCTTTTGTTCGGCAGTTCAATTATACATTTTAATGGATAACACAAATATTATTTACTTATTCTTTATTTATTTCTATCTGTTTAAAAATTAATCAATTATAAATTCTTCCCAAACAAGAGGCAAAAGTATTGAGTAGTATTGATTGTGTAAAATGAAAATGTATTAAAGATTAAAAAGAAAATATTGATCTATAACTTTAAAGAATTTAAATTGATGTGTCCTAGTGTTGATCTAAACTTGTCTTGAAAGATAATCAACGATCAGCCTAATGTCTCTCTACTTAAATTTTAAACTGTTATTAATTAAGAACTTTCAATTAATTGTTTTTTTTTATGCCGAATTGGTTAAAACTGAAATTTATTTCAAGATGCTTCCGTCTTCTATAAAATAGAACAGACTTTTCGGTTAAAATATTAAAAATAGCAAAGAAAATAAATAAATAAATAAATAAAATCGCAGCCTGAATTTCATGTGTAGCAACAATGCGTATAACTCTATTAAGCATCGCGAATAATTTATTATCACTCATATTTGTATGATTATACGTTAAGTTCTCTGAGATATATTTACATGTTATTAAATTTGATTTTCAATTAAAAGTTGTACTATGAGAATAATATATACGAAGCACAAATTCGTTATCTGTAGCAATCTATTAATGCATTATAAATAGAGAACAAGCTACATAATTAGGGAAGCATACTTGTTTTAAATTATTTTTCTTCTATTATACACACACAAAAGTATACGGTTAATTCCTTCACCAATGTTACACATTAGACATAGTAGCAATATTAAGTCAACAATAATTTTACTTTGTTGATAATAGAAATGAGACCTCTGCTTATGTTACACGCGTGATTAAATTTAACTAATTCAAAAGACGCGTAGTGAAACATTAATCTTGACTCGCGTGTGATTGAGACTTGCATTTAATAATAATAAACCTCAAATAGAAAGAATGTTTCTTACTTACTTTCCCCCAACCTTGTTCAATGCGAAATATCAAAGCTTGTGGATACGAGATCAATAACACGAAAAGTTGTCTTCTTTGTCAAGATAGCCTCGTATAATAAGATTTGATTTCAAATTGCATATCAACGTAGAATTTCTATTAAGTTCTTGTTTGGGCAGGATTAAAATCTGATTTTAATCTAAATTAAAGTCAAACAATCAATATTAACCACATTTCTCATAGGTCCACATCTTTTCAACCACACATTTCAAAAACGTCTATCACAATCTACTAAAAATCTAATTTTAATCCCCACCACACACCCTACAAATTTGAATGTCATTGGAATTAATTTCATTAAATTGATTCTACATAACTTATGTCAAACACGTTGTACGAAATGTATGCTACAACAAAAATATCCACGAGAAATGCTATTTAGCACAAAAGTGTTCAACACCAGCATAGGTGGTAGTGGGGTCATTGCCAAATTATCTCATCCTTTATTGGATAATGTGACGTTAATTTCACTATTTAGTTACGTGGTTAGTATTATTCAATATGTATATTACACTATAACAATGTGATAATAATCCCAATATTAAGTAAAGAATGTCAAGTAAAGATAATAACATTACGCGGCACGTGCAGTAAGATTTCATAAGAGTTTTCATCATGGAGAAAAAAGTGAATTTTTATTTATTGCAACTTTTCTACTTTCGTATTAAATCCACAATGTCCCCCTTCATAAAATTTGAAAAAGTGATAAATTCTTAAGATTAGAACATTAATATTTTTTGCGAACCATTGAAAAAGAAATCATAGAAATTGCCACAGTGATTTTGATTAATTCCATGGCGGATTTTCACTGTGGAGTCAATCAAATCTAAAACCGAACCCAATAATCTAAGAAAGCATAACCACCATTTCAGCGACTCCTTTTATAAAAGGCTTTTATTTGTAAAAAGGAAAAATGGGTACAGAAACCCATAATGGAGGCGGATTGGATTAGATAAAAAATTATTGAAGAAAAATGTAAGAAAGAGACAAAGGAGGTTACAATAGTGGGTGGCTGGGTGCAGAGGTGACATGGGATATAAATGTCATAGCTTGCACATGGAGAAAAACTATGGCAGATTGGGTTCATGCTTGACACCTGTTCCCTGTTTCGAGCCCTATTCGGTCATCACAAAGCCATTTACTTGTGAGTTTTTGGGTCTTTGAGAAGTGTGATACAAACCCACCGTTTCTTCCTATTTAGCTGCCCCCAAATTGTCCTTACATCTAAGCGTTACAATTGAAGACCCTCAGAATTTGAGAATCGGGGGAACCCTAATCTTTCTGCAGTTTGGATGCAAATGCGAGGTGATTTTTATTTTTATTTATTTTTTATATTTCTGCTTTTGTTGCGAGTCATTGAATCTGGCGGGAGCTGGGAAATTTGACATAAAGATTTGATTTTGTTTTTGGTTCATATGTGGGTTTTGATTTGGGAATGGGAAATTCTGAGTTTTTTTTTTTTTGGGAATTTTGCTATTTTGAGAAATGGAGTTTAGTGTAGCTCTGTGTTTTTCTGTGTTCGTTTTTCTTTACTTTTTGGTATAATTTCTTAGATTTAATCCTTAATTATTTGATATTCACTTGTGATTTTACATTTATGGATTCAGGCGCATTTACATTTGTAAATTTTAGATGCGCCTTCCTAAGATCAGTGTCATATTTATACTTTTCCTGAGTGTAAAATGGAAAGTATAATGAATGGCAAAACATCATTACATTTTCAAAATCTGTATGTTCCCTTCTAATGGTGGCAATCGATGTACGTTCTGCAGCCTAATTAGACTGCGATTTCTTGGTAAATAAGCAAACAGTAGAAAGGTTTAGGTATTTCCACTGATGGGAAAGGGTTCTAGATCATTTCCTTTTCTGGTTTGCATCACACATCCATGTTATTTACTGGTTTTGGCTGTTGTCATTGTATGGTGAAGTTGTGTATCACTTGTAGATTTTGTTTCCATTGGAAGAATATGGGAGACACTTTAATGGCAGGGTCAGCAAAAATGTTGTTCAGCAATGATTTTGAGGATCTGCACGATGATGGTTTTGTGGGGTCAGCTGATGAGTATAGAATTTTTGCGAAGGTGTTCTTTGGAAATGACAGTGGCAGTGGTAAAGGATGTGTTGTTACTGGTTGTGACTATAATAAGCAAACAGACATATCCCTCTGTTCCAATAGTGGAAACTCATCGTTAACGAGTCAGGATGATTGCTTTGATGCAAAAGAGGATTCGAGGGGGAAAACTCCGCTAGAATGTCTCTCAGAAGATTTAACATCACCAAACAAAAGTAATCATGAAGCAAAGTTAGCTGTTGAAAATCATCCTAATTGGAAACCTGATCTAGGGGATATCTTGAATATATCTGTCTGCGAAGGAGTTATGGGTATGTACCAACAAGATTCTTACACTGCTTGTCTCATGATAAAACATTGTTTACTTGAATCATCTGGTGAGGGGGTTATACATCGGCACTATCAACCGAAGGGACATGCTGATCTGGGCCAAGGTTATGAAATTAGTGGAATGGGTGGCTCTAAGAGTAGATTATCTTCAGATGGACATGACCAGAAGGATGTTGTAAGTATTGCAATTACTTCGCCTGCTTCTCAAGAGAGCTATGCAAGTAAGCTTCTAGTGATGGATCCAGCTATTTCTGTTAAAAACAAGTTGGGAAGTCATCGACCTGCCAAGCCTAGATGGAAGGACTCCTGCTTTCTAAAACTGGACGATGAAGAATTATCAATGCCGAGGGACATAAAAAATGACCCTCGACCTCTTCTTCGCTATCACATTAATCGCTTACTTAGAGCAGCAGGATGGGTGATTGGGAGGCGCAGGAGGAAAAGTAAATACAATGGGATTGGAGAATATGTTTACAAGTCACCAGGAGGAAGACCGTTTCGTGAATTTCATAGAGCTTGGTCCATGTGTGGTGAGAGTTTGTTGACTGATGCCTTTAATTTTGTGCAGAGAAATGATTCTAACCAGTGGAATGATATGACTGAGTTATGGACAGATTTATCTAACACATTTAAAGAGATTGAAGAGAAACACAATAGTTTAGAAACGACTTTGGCTATGGCTCATTTATGGTCTCTTCTGGATCCCTTCGCGAAGGTAGTGTTCATTGACAAAACAATTCGCTCATTGAAGAAGGGAATTGCAGTTGAAGGAAAGAGAAGTTTGGCATATGAAAGAGATGGTGGGAATGTTTCCAAATACCGAAAAATCTTGGGAAACAACCAGACTGATATTCTGTTTGAAGTTCCCATCATCTCAGGAAACACACGTCCTTTGCTTGGAGGACCCGAGACTCATCAAGATAGCAATACAGGTTCCCAAAGCTTAAACAAAGACAGACCTGAGGAAGAAGGCTGTTCTAGATATGATAGGAGGGTTCATAAAAAATCCAGAAAGATATCTGAAATGAAAGTCACTAGTCTGTATCAATGTCATTCAAATTCTCAAGAGTATTCGGTAGAGGAAACAAGTAATTGCAGAATTGGATCGAAGAAATCAAAGACTTCACATCTTAATGATAATGATCTCTTGATTTCAGCTATTATAAAAAACAAAACTGTTAGATCTTCCCAGAAACGGGCCTGCTGCAAATCCAAGCCTCTAAGGAAACCCAAGAGACGAAAAGGCAGTTGCAGATTGCTTGTAAGGAGCCTTAACAAGGGTGCAAAGCATTTGATGGAAGGGAAGTGGTCTGCTTCTGAATTGAGAACTGTGTTATCCTGGTTAATTCATTCTGGTGTTGTTTCACTAAATGAAGTGGTCCAGTTACGGAATCTGAAAACTGATGTGGTGGTGAAAGATGGTTTAATTACTAGGGGAGGTATATTATGCAAGTGTTGTAATAAGGTGCTTTCCATCTCTGCTTTTAAGAGTCATGCTGATTTTGGGTTGAAGCATCATTGCATCAATCTTTTCATGGAGTCTGGTAAGCCATTGACCTCATGCCAGCTCGAGGCCTGGTCAGCTGAATACAAGGCCAGAAAAGTAGCCCCTCAAACTGGCCAAGTTGATGAGACAGATCAAAATGATGATAGTTGTGGGCGCTGTGGTGATGTTGGTGAACTTATATGCTGTGATAGCTGTCCATCCGCATTTCATCAGGCATGCTTGTTTGAACAGGTTTGTCTTTGTTTTTTGTATCCGGCAGTTTTCATGGACCTTTTCTCCTTGCATTAAGATTTTGACCTTTTCTCCTTGCACTAAGATTTTGAGTATTTTCGTAATATTTTTCTTTTTTGTTATTAATGACTGGAATTAGTGCTAACATTTGTTTCCATGATCACATTTCCGTTAACGTGCATCTGTAACTACGAACAACATCTTGATGGATGGGGTCATTGCTAGTTCTTAACTCTAGTTGCCAAATTTTATCAGTATCCATGTATAGACATGCATGGAGAGGTTTGTGGTCAACATGAGCCCAGCTGAAATTCAAATCATTATCCAGTTCAGCCTGGCCAAATAATCTTTTACTGTTTCCTGCTCGGCACTAGTTTTCCATCATCTTTAATTGGGTTGCAATCTTCCCCAAACTTCATTTACTTCTTGATTTACCACCTTGCAACTTGTATCTAATTTCATTAACCGCCTGGGCATAATGAGTTAACAGCTGAATTGGCAAGTGAAGGAAGCCAGGAATGTTTTAACTGGATGAGGACATAAATCTAGTGGAACCTGCTCTTCTCCATGCAGGTTTTTGCATGAACACATTGAGTTGGAGAGTTTAGAAGTGGTCTTCTTCCTAATCATTTTTCTTGAAAGAGGCTTGATCTTTGGACGAGGCGATTTATGTGTCTATTGCCAACTGGAAACCGATATGTTGAAACTTTTTTTTTGACAATTGGATGATTCTTCTTTATATTCTAAAACACACAGGCATTTTGAAATCACGGATTTTCTATTTTGTTTTAGTAAAACTATGTTTTTGTAACTCTACATGAAATAAGAACATGTACACATGTTCTGCTTTGCCTGCTTGCAAATGAGTATTCTTGAAATAAATTTAGCACAGGTCATTAATAGTAAGTACGCGTTTGAATTCTCTTTTTTTTTTTGGTTTGATTGTTCTTGGCCGTTTTGGTTTAACAATGTAATAATTGTTTAGCAACTAGATTGTTTAGTGAGTTATTGACTCACAATTTTATGCTTGCTTGTGTTCACCATAATTATCTGCACTGCGTATGCTGAAAATAACTTAAGGTTGGGCTTGGAGTGGAAGAAAAACTAGTTGAAAGACCTGAATAATGGAGAGTAAGTACAGGAAATGAGAAAGGAGGAAGGCAACCTTTTGTGAGTAGCTTAAACCATTGAAGTTGATCTAATAATTAATGCTGTATGAGTTAATTATTGCTTGTAGTTAGTAACATAATTTTGATTAACCAACTTTGTTGAGTATTAAAAATTTACTACTCCCCTTTTTAACTTCATTTGGTTTTAAGGGAGGTGGCACTATTCGTATAATTTTATTCTCAAGACGAGTGGGCTCTGGCTTCAAATCAAGTTAAAAATCAGTTAATAATTAATGCTGTATGAGTTAATTATTTTTTGTAGTTAGTAACATAATTTTGATTAACCAACTTTATTGGAGTATTAAAAATTTCCTACTCCCCATTTAACTTCATTCGGTTTTAAGGTAGGTGGCACTATTCGTATAATTTTATTCTCAAGACGAGTGGGCTCTGGCTTCAAATCAGTAATTGACCAACTTAGTAGTTACTTACAAAAATGTGTGGATAAAAAGTTATGTTTGACCAACTTAGATTATAATTTAGTCACTTTCCAATCTTGCACTTAGTTAATGGAACATTCACAATATTCCTGGTATAAATGCATTTTATGACTGGGAAATTAGTTGGAGAAGAACACACGTTCTACATAGTGGGCCCAAACTAGAATTGCTAGGCTAATTTACTGGTTTTCACGCCACTTTTTTCTTCCCTCTGCAGCCTCCCTTTTTTTATTTTTTATTTTTTATTTGTGATAGATCAGTTTAGAAATATAGAATCATGTACAAAGAACTCAACCTGCTTTACTCTTCTCTCCAGGAGCTGCCAGAGGGAAGCTGGTATTGCCCGCAATGTCGTTGCTTGATTTGTGGGGCTGTGGTCAATGCTAAAGATGCTTCACAATCTCATAGCTCTTTTAAATGCTCGCAGTGCGAGTTCAAATGTAATTTTCCTGACTCTGAGGGACTGTTTTGTCAGATTTTGTGCAACACACGGGCATGAAAAATAGGCTAGTGCTTGGTTTAATCCACCTTTCAACATCTATGAGATATAAGCGAATTTTTTCTTTACTTGTTTATGTTTTAGTTGATAATGCTTATTCGTGCTGTGCTTCTTGCTTAGTGCCCTCTGTGTCTGTGCGGAGGGAGCAAGGATTACTAAATCATTTTTAATGCTTGCAAACAGATCATGAGACGTGCATGCAAGGGAAGGGCTTGAAAATTGAAATGGCCTCAGATAACTGGTTCTGTGGAGAATACTGTCAGGAGGTAAATCATCGTTTTCTTTTTTAATCAGTTCAGTTGATTAATATCTAATAAACTTGTTAAGTAAAATATATTGCATATAGTGAGTGAAGGAAACAAGTCAAATATACTTTCTTCACGTGGCTTCCCTCTAATATGAAATGAACGGCTTTCTTTTCTTTGCTTCTAATTCGATACAGTATCCAGTCAGTCATGAATTAAATGCAATGCATACATCTTAAGATTGAATGAAAATATTTGGTATTAAATACATTGCCGGTAGTTCCACTTAGCGGGATCATACCCAGACATGCTTAAATATAAGTTCTGAATAGAATTTGGTGATTTGATCTGAAGAATCCTCTCTCAATCTCTTGTTGCCATGTTATTTTGGTGACACAGACTGGTATGGTAAATGTTTGCCTTATAGTTATTTCTTTATGAATTGTTAGAAATTTATTCTTTTCTCAATGAGTTTTAGTTCTCTACACCTAGGTACACTGTTGAGTTTTCTGCTGGATGCTTGAAAACACTGTGATTCTGTTTTACATATCAGATCAACAAAGTACCCATTCATGTGCAAGAGTTGGTAATAAGCCACTATTGCTAGACCCTGCTAGCACTAAATAGATTACTAGTGATATTTGTGGACTGAATTGAAGAGGTTGCCGCTAGGATCGAGTCCATGCATAAAAATCTTGCAAAAACTTCTTAGTAGATTAGTTTCCTAGAAATTTTTTTGCTTACATAAACTCACCTTGAGGATCAAAAAACATATTGTCTGGGTGGAAATGTCTTCATGATAAAATGTAATGATTTTCTCATGTTGTCCCAATGGGAGTATAGCATTCAGAAACGGATCAGTCTAAATCTCTGTTGTTGTTGAAGGCAAGCAATGATATTGTTTCAGGGAAAAGATGCATGTTTTGCAAGGTGTAATATATGATACCGTATTAAGCCACTGGAAAATATGTAAATGATATATAAATAGAAATAATAAGAGGAATAGTAGGAGGTCCCATGAAATGTGTGGATAATAACGAATAGTAGTTATGAATGCATGGTTGTAATTAATGTTTGACTTTGATTAAATTTATAGACCAATTTATAAGTTGTATCCATGCGAAGGCTAATACATTCTAGGTAATTAACCCGTTGACATCAATTTTCTCCCTATTTGTCAGATGTAACCATGAAAAGCAATAAAATTGAACTTGTTCTTCTTTTTAGAATTTTTTTTCAGTTATCATTATAATTGAAAAGATTACACTTTTATGAAGAAGTTAAAGCATGTGATTGTTTTTATTTCCATCACTGCTGCTTGTTTGGAAGTTTCATTTATTGAAGTATTATTTCAGCATCTGTAATATTCTGATTCTGTTTTGTTTTAATCCCGTGCACAGGTATACTCAGGTCTTCGATCTCGCATTGGGTTGATAAATCATCTTTCTGATGGCTACTCTTGGACACTTCTTCAGTGTATTAATGGCGAGCAGAAAGTTCATTCTGATGAGTGCTTTGTTGCTTTAAAGGCAGAATGCAACTCAAAGCTTGCTGTTGCAATCACGATTTTGGAGGAATGCTTTCTTCCGATGGTGGACCCAAAAACAGGCATAAACATGATACCTCAAGTCATGTACAACTGGGGGTACTACTGTTATAGAACATCCTCTTGTTTTCTACAACTATACATACCTTGCTTTTTTCTTCTAGCACTTGTGGCACCATCCTATGTTGTTCATATATATGGGTATAGATTCAGTAAGTGAGCAATCACATGGAACTATTTCGATGTTTCTAAAAATCAACTCTTACCGCCGACTTTCATCTGTTTGTCCAATTGTTAATTCCTCTTCAGCTGTAAAGCATGGCTGTATCTAGAAAGAACTGCAAGTTCAAGCTCTGGCGTCTGTTTGCCCTTCAGATATTATTTTATGTTCTTCAGAATTTAGTTCATGTCCTCTGCTGAACTTTTGTTGGTTTTATTTCTTGTTAAACTGATTCCTTTACGTAGGATGGCTAAATCTGAACTATGTGAAGTAAACTCCATCTCTTTGATGATCTTCGTTGCATCTTTTAAACCGGATACCCCTGTCAATAGGTTTTCATCAAGTTAAATATTCTGAGTTGGTGTAAGACTGCTAAATTGTTCTATATCACCTTATATTTATGTTAACATTTCATCTAAAAGTTTAAGTAGTAAGAGAGGGATCACATGTATTCATCCGAATCTTGATTTCAACACTTTAAATAGCAAACAATTGAGCATTTTCATGAAGATGGTGGAGTGTTGTAGGCATTTGTAAGAAGTTATTAACTGGCGTTATTGATGCGTCTGAAAATGAAAGCAATCACCTGGTTTTGCCGGTGGGGTGTTGTGGAGCCTACTTTGCCATTGTCATTGAATACTTTTGTTCGTTCTTGTTTTCTTTGTTTTGACAAATTTGCCTTCTGCAAAACCAGCAGCTGGTCTTTACAACCGTATATTGTACAATTGAACCACTATTGTTAGTTTTACCATAACACTGGCAATTGTTGTTCTTACAATTTAATAGTCTGACCAATGCCAATAATCTATATTCTAACGTGTTACATGATGTGCATGTATATGTTTGCAGAGCTTTAGGATGTGCTTATTGCTTGTAATAGATGCTAGTAAACCTGTATACTTGAACTAAATTAAGCACAGTTTGAGAATTGTATTGTACTCTATCCTTCCTTCGGATGTACTTCAGACTTTTTTCCCTTAACTATGTGTAGCTATTTTGAGTTCACTTCATTTTTCTTCACTATTTATGTTAACATCCGATGGTAACTAAGTTTCGAACTGAAAACAATGACCCTGTGTTTCTTTCAGATCAGAATTAGCACGTCTG
>CAIGRB010105420.1:16539-35700 GCA_903798255.1 Fraxinus quadrangulata
ACTTTTAGTATCAATAGGATGACGAAACTTTCACTAATCGGCAATTGAGGATTCAATGCACCCGAACTGCTATATTTGTGAATTCACAGGTTTGTATACATATGCGTGTACAAGATAGTATAATAATACACTTGACTTTTTTTTTCTTTTTCGATAAGGGGAGAATGAGAGGGATGATCAATCTTTGAACATTTGACTTAGTTGTGAGAATAATAATATTTAATCGAGATGTTCTACAATTAAGATATTATCGTAAATACAGGCAATATAGGGCCTTCTTTTTTTTTTTTTTTTTTTTTTGTTTTCAATTTTTTCTTTATTTTTTTTTAATTTTTTTTTTTTTTTTTTTTGTAGTGTTAACAATAATATAACAAAACAAAATCATTCATATCTTGTATATTTTAAAAGTATACATCACATTTAAAATCAACATTAACCTATAAAATACACATACCTAGGATGTCTATTCGAAAACTTCCAATTCAAATAAGGGAAATGTAACTTATATTGTATTTTTGTACCAGCTCTTACAACCCCCAGAAAGCCTATGGTCGATTTAAACCGAAATAGTTGTTGTAAGCTGAAGCAGAGAAAGTGTGGGAGAAGTTGCAAACTGTAACGTATCATTAACCAAATTTACAAACACTTATTTTTAACACTATAATCAAGTAAACATAATCTTGTATCAATTGCATTTGACATAGAAATTTCCTTCTCTTTTCTTGCTTATGATCAACGATTTAATCCACATAATTAATTTAACTAATATATGCATTAAAGTTTGAATTTTTATTGTTAAACATTCATTTTCTCTTGTGGCTTTGCTTCTCCAAGGTATATGGAGAAGATACTTATAAAATATATCAACTTTCTCTTGTTGCTTTGCTTCTCCAAGATATATGGAGAAGATACTTATAAAATATATCAACTACAACTGGATAGGGATCAGTTCAAATTCAAGAAAAAAAAACTTCAACAATGAAGTACTCGACGGGTGACAGAAGAAATAAAGTCAACAATTGTGGGCATGGTAGAAAAAACTCCAAATTACCTTTAACCAATGTGTGAATAATAGAAGATAGATGAGGGTCAATTGGTGTGAATAGTAGAGAATGGCCACTAAACAATTGTAGGTAAGAAGAAGTCTATAGTATCCTTTTGTTTTGAAAATAAGTGGACGGATAGTAGATGGCTATGGATAAAATAGGGATAAAAAATACTTCAAAATGAACAATACTCGACGGATTCACTCTTTTAATATAGTAGGGACATATAAACAAAAAAGTTAGTCTAATGTTTACAGTTAGAATCGTCGTTTAAATTTAGATGGAGGACCAAATTGATAAATTGACATTTTAGAATAGCTAGAGGACCAACTTTTCTTTTTTAGGAATAGTTTGGGATCAAGTTGACGTTTAAGGTTATATTGAGGATCACATTGACATTTAAGGCAAGTTGGAGGATCAAACTGACATTTAAGGTTAGTTTGATCCTCAATATTTACGTTTAAGTTTAGTTGGAGGACCAAATTGAAGTTTAAGAACAGTAGATGATCAAATTGAAGTTTAAGAATAGATGGAGGACCAAATTATCTTATAATATTAGTTGGAAGAGAAAATTGATGTTTTAGGTTAGATTGAGGATCAAATTGTCGTTTAAGATTAGTTGGAGTCTGTTTTCCATTAATTGTAGGATACATTTACTATTTTCTTATAGTTGTTGGAGGATCGATATAGAGTCTGCTTTCCAATAATTGTAGGATGCATTTGCTGTTTCCTTATAGTTGGAGGACCGATTTGCATTTGATAATAGATGGATGACCTATTGTCATTTGTTAATATAGTTAAGGGCTGGATTGATGTTTACAAATAACCAAATCACTATTTTCTTATAGTCGGAGGACTTATTTACTGTTGCTTATAGCTAGAGGACTTAACAGTTGTTAGAATTAGCTAGATGACCAATTTGTTGTTTATTAATTAGTAGAGGACTCTTTTGCTCTTTCATATATAGTTGGATTACCAAATTTCTCTTTCACATATAGGTCATCAAACTTAAATTAAACAAAATTTGGTCATCAAACTTTTAAGAAACTTCAATTAGGTCATACAACTATAGATTAAAAGCAATTTAGTCATCCATCTTTTAGGAAACTTCAATTCGGCCATCAACTATACTTTTAAAGCAATTTAATCCTTTAGCTTTGAGGAAATATCAATTGGGTCATATAACTATAGAATAAGGGTAATTTAGTCCTTTAATTTAATGGAAACATCAATTGGGTCATCCAACTATAGTTTAAAAGAAATAAAATCCTTCGACCTTTAGAAAATATCAATTGGGTCATCCAACTACACTATAAAAGCAATATCATCCTTTAACTTCTCAAAAACTTCAATTGGATCATCCAACTATAGTTTGAAATCAATCTCATTATTCAACTTTAAGTAAACTTCTTCGGAATCATCCAACTATAGTTAAAAGTAATTCAATCCTTCAACTTTTTGGAAAACTCAATTAGGTCATCCAACTACACTTTAAAAGCTATTTCATCCTTCAACTTTATGGAAACTTCTACCGAGTCATCCAACTATAGTTTAAAAGAGATTTAGTCCTTCAACTTTTTTGAAAACTCAATTGGGTAATCCAACTATAGTTTAAAATCAATTTAGTCCTTTGACTTTTAGGAAACATCAATTGGGCAATCCAACTACATTTTAAAAGCAAATTCATCCTTCAACTTTAAGGAAACTTCTATTGAGCCATCCAACTATACTTTAAAAGCAATTTTTTCAGAGTAGTTGTCGGTGTTCTCTAGCAGAGGATTTGGTTTGAGTCACAGGAGAGGAAAACAAATTGTAGCATGGTGGTGGTTCTTTTAATGATTTTATCCATATTTTTCATGTCATGTTGTTTTCTTTCAATTTTTTGACTCCTAAAATTATTGGTGGGTTTTGAAGGAGTAAAATTTTGCCATAGCTAGCTTTGGGATAGTGAAGCATATAGAGAAGTAACAAATCTACGTACTTTCTCTAGAATTATATATCTAGAATTCTTTATGTAGACGTCTGTAGGAAAATTATATATCTAGAATTGTAAAAATATATGGTCTATTGGGTGCTTGTAACACTTATATGGTTTAATTTTATAATATTTTAATTCTCAGATGCTAATTTGGATTTTTAATCCTTGTGGCATTTATACTTTGATATATTTAAAAAGTATTTATATTTATGTTAGGTAAATCATGGATTGAAAACAAATCGGATCGCAAAAAATAATTTGGTTTAATTTGATTGAAAATTTTTTGAACCGTTTCAAATTATTTGATTCAAAAAGCACCAAGGACTCAAATATTTGATTGAACACTAGATATTATTCTTAAATAGATAAGATTCTTGATAATGAATCTTGTCACTATGCCAACCTATTAAAACACTTCACGGAATAAAGGTAATAGACACATCAGGGTAAAGCTTTCTGTACACCAAATTTGTACCATATTTTAATTGTACTTAAAATCTTCAATCTTTTTTCATTGTGACATACGTCGTTAACTTTTTTCATACGCTTTTTTATCCTCAATATTTCACTAATTAGTAAATCTCGTCACTATTACAATCACCATCACCACCACTAATTATAATACTCAATCTTCCTGCTATACGATGCATTTGCCACCATCACCGCCATGCCTCAAAAATTAATAAAAAACAAACCTCATATCTAAAACATATCTAAAATTAGAGGAAGGAGAAGATCTACACCACCATCACCATCATCCTGACATACCATCTCCATCGTCATCACTGACCACCTCCCAAATTCCCACCGCCCTATATTACTTAAAAAACTAGATTCAATTTGAACCTATTCGCAAAAAGTAGATTCGACAACAAGCGTCGCCACCGTCATCGCCTCCATTAAAACCCACAATCACAGGTGTACAAATATCATCGAAAATTCATCAAGCCATTTCTATATCATTTAACAAGAAACAACAAAAGTTCCTTGGCAAGGAAAGAAAAACAAAAACTACTGAAAATTGACAACCATAATTTCCTCATTCAGACTCCTAGAACTCATAAAAATTCATTACCCAAATCACAACAAAACATAATTTGCATTGCCCTCTTCGAAATTGGATCATTTTGCACTGTAATTTAGCTCATGTTTGGCCTCCATTTTCTAGAACTCATTTTCAACCACATAATTCATGGAAACACAACTTTTACCAAAATCTTCTAAATATCTTATTTTTGGTTAAACCAAACATGGACTTATTAATTTTTTTCATAACATTTGCAGGAGATTTCTTCGGCTGAATCCTTGCCGCCGAAGATGGTGGTCATGGTGGGTTGTTGGTGTGTCCAACTTGTGTTTGCATGTATTTTTGAATGTGTATTTGTGTGTTTTTAAAGAAGGTATTTGTTGAACAAATAATTTAGCATGATTCATGGTGCAATTACCCCTTTTGTTATTTTCCAATTATGGAAGAGTCAATATTCGGCTAATTTAATGCTGACTTTATTTATTTCTAGTAGTAGGTGAGACTTAGAATTTAATTGCAATGTTATGGGATATGATTGATTGGATTGAGATAGTAAGATTGCATTAATTTCTTAAGTTGATAACTCTATTATGAGATTATTTTCCAAATTTGGTGGGATTTGATTGACATATTTTCTCAAAGACTTTTAGTAGTACTCACCACGTATTTGTAAAAATGGCCAAAAAACTCATTCAACTCAATACTTAAGAGACCAAATTCCGAATGGGACGGAAATTACCCAGGTAATCGGGTAAACGAGAAGGAGACGGGACTTAACCCTCATCTTGTTACCCGATTCATTTGAAGTTAATTTCAAATTTCAAATTTTTATTAAATAAAAATAAAAAACATTATCATTATTTTTTAAGAAAACATAAGTTCTTAAAAATTTGAAAAAGAAAACGTAATAAAATTTACCAACTAAAAACATAAAAAATAAAAATAAATAAACCGTACAATGAAAGGGGAGGCGGCCTACCCTGCCTCACCCCTGAACCCTCCATTTCCCGCTTTAATCGGATATGAGGACGAAACAATGTAACAAAAAGCACTCGACAGATTAGAGGTGAAAATAACTGATCCGTCACATTCTCATTCCTACGCAGTGATCATTTTTTAATTGATCGGAGAAGGAGATGAATTTTGTTCTTTTTCGTATTCTATATAATTAATAATTATTTAATATAAGAACAATTTTGTCTTTTTAAAAATATTTTAATAAGAGAGGCTTACTTTTAATCTATGAAAATTTGAAACAAAAATAAGACAAGAAATTAGTTAGGGAGAGAATCTCTAACTTTCGTCAAAGTTTAATAATATACAACTTATCTTTGAAAGAAAGTGCAGCCCATGCACCAAACTAAAAGATCGTTTTGAACGAAATCCATCCAAAGAGATTAATTATGTAAAAAGAAAGTGTTTTTCTTTGTGAGCAAATCCAGCTACACGCAAAAAGTAGTGCTGACATTTCATCAACCATCTCCCTTTAAATAAAAAATAAATAGATTATGGATAATTTATTTTTCACAAATCCACGTATAATAACAAAAGCAATTTTATAAATGATTTAGATTTTAAATAAATAATGTAAGTGAGAATAAATAGACAGTAGTTATGAGTTCCTCAAATGTTTGAATTAGTTTTTATAACCAACTTAACCTGAGCCAAACATAAGCTAAATGTATCAACGAATTGAATGGAGGACGAAAAAATTACTTGCATGTAGCCGTGTCAAGGAGCCGAAACTCGAAGCTCGGCTAGAGCAAAAAAGGGTTTTTTTGGCCCAAATCGAGCCGAGCAAAAACTCGGCCAAAAATTTGAGGCTCGGCTCGAGCTTTAACAGGACAAGCCGGCTCGATTTTTATTTTTATTTTTATTTTTCTCTTCTTCTCAGCTGCCTGCAAGTAGTCTTTTTTAATTTTTTTGTTTTTTTTTAAGGCTCGAGCCACACGGGGGCTGGCTCCAACCCGAGCCCCGGATCACTGGTTCTGAGCCACAAGCCGGATCGGGCCAGAAGCGGCGAGCCATTTTGTCATCCCTACTTGTATATATAAGTAACATAGCAATATCATGATAAAATTCTTGGAATAAACTTCTGTTAAAGGATCTAGAGAACTGGTACACTAGAAACCAGGAGATGAAAACTAAACATCTAAAATGTGGATTTCATCACATGACACAAAGCTGAACAAACATTAGGACAGGGTTCAACTACCAATTCTTGAGCTCAAATTTGTAACAAATATAAGCAAATCGCAGATTTACTAGTATAATAGTTCATAACTGAATAAAAATAGCATTATCATGTCACCACATGGGAAAAGTTGACCAGAAGCACATCTTTGCTCCATAGTAAGTAGTTTTGCAATTTCCAGTTTATGCAATGAATCGCTGCAGAGAATGACCATAGAATTTAAGTGAATACATGTGTGATCACTCTTTGACAGCTTAAACTTTTAGATCACGAACTAGAACTGGACTAAAAAAATCATTTAAATTGAGCTAATATGTAAAGAAATTCACATAATTTTTTCCTAATAGTGAAAAATGGAGCCAAATCCGCCTCCATATCATGGTATTTACTAGAGTTTAGCTCCCACCAACCCTGCTACCACCGCCTATTTATGAAATATAGTGCATCTGTTGACGACTGTCAATGAAAATAAACTCTATTTACATGTGACCCGTATTGAATAGAAGATTTAAAGGAAACATGTTCAGGGGATAATAGTTTAAGCTTGTGGACGAGCGATTAACAACTATCTTCAAACAATAAAAAACACCCTTCTCATCCCTTGGGAGAGTCCATGGATAAAATAATCAAGGGTTTTGCCCTACGGATTGCAATGAATGCTCCTAAAGACTAAAGAGTCAAAAGTATAAACTAGCTGTCGATTTATAGAAATTGACAGGTCTTGTCTAGAAGCAAAAGCATCCAAAACCAAGATGCAGAAAATTTAGACCAATTATCTCGGGAACGACCCACATCAACCACAGTGATGTGATAACAAAGTCTTTCAAATGGAACAACTTTTCATCTGATTTGAACTGAAACGACCGTTTTCCAGAAAATGCAGATGAATTATGCACACCAACTAATTAGAGTTGTATAACATTCTAGTAGTTACTCTCAGAAATCTACATCAAATCCTTCTCCATACTGGTAAAAATGAACATTTGGGTCAAAAAAGCAAACCGTCCATGAACTTTACCCTTCAATCATAGAGGTAAACTCCCATCAACAATAGCCTTCATGATCATAAATTCGGCTCCATTTTAGACAACAGGATCATCAACACTAAAATTTGAGGGAAAATTGGATTGATTTTTAAGAATGTGGCCTTACTAGGAGGCATTTGACGCACATTATTAAGGGAAGAATGTATTTTAATTAGTGTGAGAAGAAAAATATGTGGTTAAAAAATAAAAATTTGAATGTGATGGAAAATATTATTTTATTGATGAATATGTAATTGAAAATAAATTTTGAAAGAATGTGGATCAAACAATGTATAAGTGTTTCTTGTAAAAGCATATAAAAATAGTTTTCAAGTCATGATTGAGAAGATGTTTGTCATTATGAGCAAACCCGATAGTTTTGACTAACTCATGGATGAAGAGGGAACATTATTCTGGGTTTGATGTACTTGGTCTTGGAGAATGTGCGATTAAAAAATCTGTGTAAATATGTGATTGAAAATAAGTGTGAGAAATAAAAAATAATAATTTAAAGGGAGTTAATCATATGCTTAATTTGGAACAAACTTCAGTTCAATGATGGATTCGGAATAAAGGGTAAGTTCATGGTCTGTGGGTGTATTTAACCATGAAAATTCAGGCAAGTTAATTCAACATAATTCCTTAGATGCGGTACTCTTCAAGTTAACGTGAGGAAATTTCCAAACATGACAACTCCAAAAACATATGTCGAATTTATTTTTTAAATTGAGAACCTAACAATGTCATAAATGGGTGACGAGAATTAAATCTAAGACATTTGTTAGCGTTTAAACGTAAGACATTTATCAGTGAACCAATCAATCTAAAAGTTTGAGCTATTATAGACAGGGCGCAGCAATTTATTTCAAATAATCTTCAACACATTATTCGACATGGTTAGTTCCAGCCACAGTAGCTCGGAGAAGTAAATTAAACAGTAGTATCACAAGATTCAGTCACAAGAACATAAAGTTGAGGGGATTAAAAAAGAAAAAACTAGTCAGAAATGTAATTTACGTGGAATACAAAAGCGTCAAGAAAGTCTAACCTTGATTCTTGATTCCTAAGAAGTTCAAAAGGGGTCACAGAAACTACCATGTATTAACTATTCCCTCCTGCTTTTCCAACATTAATTCCACTGGCCTCAATAAGACGGTGGAGGACGAGACGGAGCCCAGAAAACATCAGGCGGCATCTGACTATCGGGCAGCAAATTCAGTGGCAGGTTATACAAAGACATGGAGGATGATGGCGGATCAGCAGCAAAAGCTTGTGGCTGAGATCCTGTCGTGCCACCACTTGTTCCAGTATTAACCCCTGAAGTTGGCTGTAATTGCGTTCCTTCAACGGACACCGGTTCCTCCTCCTCCAGAGGCAATCTTTCATATGTTGCATTTGTAAATGTGGCAGCAATTACCATCACGGGACCCGAAGCCCTCAATGGACCCACTACAGTGCCGCCAACCACCTGCCCTTGACCACCTGCCAAGTACACCGTGAGTCCCGTGGCTCCTGGCGGAGATGGTGCCGGCAAGAATGCCCCGGATAACGACAATACCTCGAATCGACCACGAAGAGTTATCACCCCACCAGGTGCAGCCGCCTGGCGCAATGTCACATTGGTCACAATTCCACTGCCACTCAAAACTGAAACACCACAGCAGCGGCTGTGCGCAAAGGTTGAAATTGTCTCGGCAATGTCGCTGCCACTACGGATTTCCAAGACATGACTTCGAAGCGCATTAGGACTATCTTTTGTTATAACAATTGGAGGTTTGGGCTTGTTCTTGGACCCAGGTGGTCTTCCTCTAGGCCGGCGTCCGCCCGAGCCACTCCGGTCCGAGATTTCAAGATCTCCAGCAGGGTTCTGACTATCTTCAGCTTCGTGATCGTTTTCTCGGATATCTCTGTCTTCAGGGTTTTGGTTGATGGAGCTAGGGTTTTGATTGGTATGGCTTCCACTGCTATTTGATGCATTGGTGGTTGTGTCCATGAATTCTTGCTCTGTCCTCCGCCGCTGTCCACGGCGGTTCAATCCAGCATTTTCATCTTCATCAGGGTTTCTTAAGTGGAGAGATGGTGCAGAAGATAGTGACATCGGATTCATCACCGCATTGTCAGCCCACCACCTATTTGCCATTCCCTTTTCAACTAAATTTTTTATCTTCAAAAAGTACTAAAATCAACCAGCACCCATCCGTTACATTGGGTAATAGAAACAGAAATTACAACACACAAAGTGCATGTATAGGTTAATTTTCTTGTTTCGGCCCAAAATTGACAGTCAATTTTTTTTCTATTTTTTGCAAACCTTAAATTAAAACGAAGTGAGTATTTTCTACTCCAAGTAAACCCACACAATATCCACGGAAGTCGTAGAAACCCACCCCAGATCTATAAAGAAAAGGCTTTATTTAGACAGACAACAAATAACCCAAATGGAGATCTAAGATGGAACCACTTTGAAACTGTTTTCTAGCCAGGAAAACCCAAAACATTGAACAGTTGACCTTGTAGATAATCATAGTACGTGGGAGGGCATACATAGTACAAGTACAAACTGTTGTTTTTGTTTCTGTTTCTGAGCAAAGATATGGAAGAAAAGAGTTTTAGTACCTCCACAGATTCGATTTGTACGGGCTAGGGTTCGGCTCAGGTCCTTTGGTCTGAGGTTCTTCAGTTTAACCCTAGAATCTCTCCCACTCCGGTGAAGTGTATCAACAGTTGACCCTTACCAGGTGTAGCATATATAAGAACAGAAGACTGAACAGTGTGTATAAAAATTCAAACTAAAAATCTACTGTTTGGCCGGTTTTGAAACGATTGGTTTCTAGTGCTTTTTTGCCTTCTATTATTGGAAGAAAAATAGAGTGATGAATAGTATTTTTTTAGAGAATATATAGTTAAAATTTAAAGTAATTTTATTAAAATAATATTTTAAATTAATAGTAAACAAATAGAGACTTAATTTGCCTGTAACTGGTCTCCTTGATACTCAACAACCCCCATACCAACAACCGCCCACCCAACTTTTTGTTTATTTTTTACTTTCAATTTTGGAGTTCTTTTCTTTTTCAATTATCATTATTCTTTTTTTCTTGTAAAGACGGGTAGAAAGGCATTGTAAAGGAGCCACATTTTGTCTGTCTCGAACTTGATGTTTATTATTCGCTGTATTTTTTGTAACTTGAAACATTATTTCTTAACTAGGATTATTAGCATAAAATGTTCCTAAATTTGATTTTTTGAGTGCAAAACGTTTTTACGTTTTAATTTTTTTTTTTATTTTCACCCTTATTTCAACGTTTCATTATGAAAAGCGTCATTTCTGTCCATATGATGCAAGTTTTACCATTAAATGCATACATGGACTAAATTTTAGTATGTGTTTGGTGGGAATTAAAATTAGATTTTTAGTATATTGTGATAGAAGTTTTTGAAATGTGTGATTGAAAAGTTGTGGGACCTAAGAAAGATGTGATTAATATTGATTGTTTGACTCTAACTTATATTAAAATCTGAATTTAATTTGAAACAAACAGGGCCTTGATTTGAAACTCGAAGGATAAAATGGTCATGTCACTTCAAAAACATCTTCTTCCCCATAACACACACGGTTCATCTTCCATCTTCTCCATTCTTCACGTACCGTGCACACCCATTTTCTTAATCCCCTTTTCCTATCATTTACAATATCTCCTCTCGTAGTAGGCTATTATCTGCACACGGTGGAGGGCGAACTGAGAGAAGGTAAGATTTCATTGTGGGTTCATTATTTTTTATTTTACAGTTCGAAATTTCAAGCTTTGAGTAATTAAGGCTTCCTTACTATTTTTTATGGAATATATTCTTTTTTTTCACAGGATTTTGTATCAAACGAAAATGCTTCCTCCGTTTATTAGAGAGCTCGACGACGAGACACCCACATTCGGTATGAACGGTGTTAAAAGTCTTTTCCCAATTCTCATTTCAATAGAGTTCCAAACTTTAATTCCACAAAGCAACAAATTTAATAAAGGAAAAATAATGATCATGGATGTCGAATAAATTAATGTTAACTAGTTTAATATTACGGTAGAACTTTTTATTAGTTATTAGGTATTACTATTATGAAGACTTAAGTATCCATTTTCAAATGTCAACGTGTTAAGAAGAATAATACAAATTCTTAACATATTCTGCAAGACGGTGGTACGCTTTATCACATCAATATCGTATTACGAATGTTCGATCAAGTTTAAGAGTAATTGAATTATTCGTTTGAATCTAATGGACTTTGATACTCTATTAAGATAGTGAATTTCATTATAAAAGAATGACGTGTTCAAATGAGTAGCTTAAATTAATATTTTGATCAATCCACGTAAAATTCATTCCCTTAACAATTATGTTATCGACTTTATGGTTCATGTTGTGAACAATGTTGGTGGAATTTCTAAAAGTCCATGTCACACAAAAAGTATGATGGAAAAGAATTTCACTTTTAAAATACTAATCTGTAAGGTTTAATTTTATGACAAAATGCACTAAATAGTAAATAACTTTGCCATAAGCGGAAATTTCTCGAAACAGAGTTGATTATTGATCAAAACCGGAGGTCAAATCTATTGCCCCTTCATATGTCCCATTAATAAAAATTTTATAGTTTCTTTTTCAGTCGTTCAAATAAATTTTGACATAACACTATAATAATAAAGTATTAAAATCTCCGATAAACCTTACTCTAAGACCAACTTGTAAGAATGTGTCCATATTTTAATGGAAAAAAAAAAAAAAAAACCTAAAGAGATATGAGATTTGATTCTCAAAATTGACTTCTAATCAAATTTCAAGTGAAATCTAACCTGCTTCCGAACGATTAGGTGAATACATTAGTATAAATATCTATACATTTGTTAATTTATGAAAAACAACATAAAGTAAAAGATGTTTGAGACCTTCCCAAATTAAGCCCCCATTTGGTTTGATTAGAAATGGGATTTTTATTCGCTTGGTCCCCTCTATTTTAAAATGCATGTGTCTATCTCTTATTTTAAACCACACGTATTTCAATCAAATAAAATTAAATGTAAATTCAAATTTTTTTCTTACTTTTTAATCACATATTCTCCATCAAAATAATATTTTAAAATGTATTTTTATTAAAAAAAAATGGGGCTCAAACATACTTTGATAAAGAAAATGATGAAATATATTATAAATTTGATAAAATTTTAAATTCCATAAGCTATATGGTTAAAACTGAGCCCCCGTTTGGCTCCCGTTATCTCAAAAATTTATTTTTTGAAAAAAAAAGGCATTGTAAAGGAGCCACATTTGTCTGTCTCGAACTTGATGTTTATTATTCGCTGTATTTTTTGTAACTTGAAACATTATTTCTTAACTAGGATTATTAGCATAAAATGTTCCTAAATTTGATTTTTTTAGTGCAAAACGTTTTTACGTTTTAATTTTTTTTTGTATTTTCACCCTTATTTCAACGTTTCATTATGAAAAGCGTCATTTCTGTCCATATGATGCAAGTTTTACCGTTAAATGCATACATGGACTTAATTTTAGTATGTGTTTGATGGGAATTAAAATTAGATTTTTAGTATATTGTGATAGAAGTTTTTGAAATGTGCGGTTGAAAAGTTGTGGGACCTATGAAAGATGTGATTAATATTGATTGTTTAACTTTAACTTATATTAAAATCTGAATTTAATCTGAAACAAACAGGACCTTGATTTGAAACTCGAAGGATAAAATGGTCAGGTCACTTCAAAAACATCTTCTTCCCCATAACACGCACGGTTCTTCTTTCATCTTCTCCACTCTTCACGTACCGTGCACACCCATTTTCTTAATCTCCTTTTCCTATCATCTACAATATCTCCTCTCATAGTAGGCTATTATTTGCACACGGTGGAGGGCGAACTGAGAGAAGGTAAGATTTCATTGTGGGTTCGTTATTTTTGATTTTACAGTTCGAAATTTCAAGCTTTGAGTAATTAAGGCTTCCTTACTATTTTTTATGGAATATATTCTTTTTTTTCACAGGATTTTGTATCAAATGAAAATGCTTCCTCCGTTTATTAGAGAGCTCGGCGACGAGACACCCACATTCGGTATGAACGGTGTCCATCCATGATCATTATTTTTCCTTTATTAATTTTGTTGCTTTGTGGAATTAAAGTTTGGAACTCTATTGAAAAGAGAATTGGGAAAAGACTTTTAACACCGTGAGGGTTATTTTCGGAGTTTGTAGGTATCCCTCTGAAATTACATGACATTGGTTGGGAGTTGAAATTTTAGTGGTTTTGGTTGGGTTTTGAGCATTGTATGATGTGAAGTCCATTATTGCCCTAATTTGATCAGTGTGCATTTTCTTTATTTTCATACCACATTTCACTGTTCATTCCTTCATCTCCATATTCTTTTGCATGCAAGTGCAAATTCTGGCTACTTTAATGTTGAATTGCATCACTGAGACAATTTCTATGCTAAGCCAAACAATTTAGCATACGAACGTGGATTTGTGTTTTTCCTCAATTTCTTCCATGTCTCATTGTTTACGAAAGATAATTTGATGAAGTTCTTAAATGCGGTTAGTCATGATTCTATGTTGGAGTTTTACTACAAAAAACGAAAAAAGAGTTTAGGGAAGGGGTTGACTAGATTGGAGAGCGAGAATGATATTAAAGAAATGCTTAGGGATAGAGATACGCATCCAGTGGTGCAGATATATGTTGTAGCCCCATTGCAATTGCATGCATCGATCTCGAAAGTTGATACGCAATGCGATGAACCACGAACATTTGAAGGTTGTTATGTACCTTCTGTGGAAAAGAACGAGGGTGGAGAGCCTGAAATTTGGTCATATCTTTTTTTCATGAGAATGCTGAAGAGTTGTGATCACATTACGAGGAAACCCTCCAATGCCATTATGAAGAAGATCAAAATGTGGGTGATATGAGTTTTGAAGATGATGAAGTCGAGGTTGAAGCTCATAATGACGATCAAATTAGGGGAGATGAGGTTGAAGGTTTGGTGGAATCTGATTACGAGATTGAGGATCAGCCATCGTTTAATGCTAAAATTGAGAATCAAATGGTTAATTTTGATTTTGGATTCAGTGTGGCAGATGAGCATCAGGTTAGGGGTTCGAGCACCGACTACAGGGACTCAGACGAGTTGTGAAGCATTCATAGTACAGATGAGGACGATACAACTTCAAGAAGAAAGGGCTTCGACTGACGCTTTCAATTCAAGGACTGATATGGAGGATCCAAAGTTCAAACAATGTAACTTCAACACGATCTTTACCTTATTTTTAACATTTCTTCTATGAATGACTGATATGATTCTATTTTCTAATAGTTCGGGTTGGTTTTTGAGTCCAAATCTTTGTTGAAGGCTGTCATCACTTCACATTCAGTTAGAAGCAATAGAGAGATTAAATACAAGAAGGACTATGCTTTGAGAGCCAAGTGCAAGGGAGATTGTCACCGAGTATTGTTTGCTACCAAGGAGCATATCTTTCTATTTTTAAAGAATTAAGGCACGATTTGCGGATATGTCAAAAATATATTAAGATACATTAAATTTCATTTTGTTCTTTTAATCTTGTTTAAAATGAAAGCTGGAGTACATAACATGAACATATGAGCATAAAAATGATTGATGAGTTCAAAAATATTTAGAAAGAAAAATGGATAAATAATTATTGGAAGAAATAGGATATATTTATTAATTTCACTAGTTAATAAAGTTAGACAAAATACAAGATAGATTATGTATTTATTTTTAAGTTATAATTGTTAAGGTAAATAAATAAGTAAAATTAACGAAATTTGGGCTTGTAAAAAAATTTGTTCGAGGTCATTCTTCTAAAGTTGCATTACCTATAATTTTCATGTTCATACGTCGAGTATATATATATATATATGCAGGACCTTAGATATCTGAGTTTGAAATAGCTTCACATTTTAGGCTTGCACATATGTCCTGACTATTTAATCGATTTATGCTTTAAAATAAGAAGTTTACTATGGAAGATAATATCAACCACTTCTAAGATCTTTCTCGAATAAATTAATGTTAACTAGTTTAATATTACGGTAGAACTTTTTATTAGTTATTAGGTATTACTATCATGAAGACTTAAGTATCCATTTTCAAATGTCAACATGTTAAGAAGAATAACACAAATTCTTAACATATTCTGCAAGACGATGGTTCGCTTTATCACATCAATATCGTATTACGAATGTTCGTTCAAGTTTAAGAGTAATTGAATTATTCGATTGAATCTAATGGACTTTGATACTCTATTAAGATACTGAATTTCATTATAAAAGAATAACGTGTTCAAATGAGTAGCTTAAATATTTATATATTAATTAATAATAGGACAAAATGCACTAAATAGTAAATAACTTTGCCATAAGCGGAAATTTCTCGAAACAGAGTTGATTATTGATCAAAACCGGAGGTCAAATCTATTGTCCCTTCGTATGTCCCATTAATAAAAATTTTGTAGTTTCTTTTTCAGTCTTTCAAATAAATTTTGACATAACACTATAATAATAAAGTATTAAAATCTCCGATAAACCTTACTATAAGACCAACATGTAAGAATGTGTCCATAGTTTAATGAAAAAAAAAACCTAAAGAGATGCGAGATTTGATTCTCAAAATTGACTTCTAATCAAATTTCAAGTGAAATCTAACCTGCTTCCGAACGATTAGGTGAATACATTAGTATAAATATCTGTACATTAGTTAATTTATGAAAAACGACATAAAGTAAAAGATGTTTGAGATAACATTTATCTCCAAATGAGACCTTCCCAAATTAGGCCCCCATTTCTTCAAACATACTTTGATAAAGAAAATGATGAAATATATTATAAATTTGATAAAATTTTAAATTCCATAAGCTATATAGTTAAAACTGAGCCCCCATTTGGCTCCCGTTATCTCAAAAATTTATTTTTTGAAAAAAACTTCTTCATTTTCAATCACAAGTTCTCTAAGAAAAATAATATACAAAAATTATAATTTCAAATAATGGGGGCTAGACGAAGTTGAGCTTGACCAAAAAAAATTTAAAAAGCAATAGGACAAAAAGGACAAAATCATATTAGCCCGTGTTTGACCCATTATTTGGTGTTAATAAAATTTGGAATGGTGATTTTTAAGAATGTGTGTTTAGAAATTGAGAAAATTATGAGTTTAAAAATAAAATATTTTATTGTGTAAATGTGTAATTAAAAAAAATTGAAAAAATAAGATCAAACAATGGCTTAATGCATAAACAATAATGAATTTAAATCTAGAAGAAATGGTAGGGCGTCGAAATTAAACTTGAAGAGAGAGTTATGGGGGAAGGGGGATGTACTGATGTAGGTAGTAGTAGCAGCATAGGATAACGTGCGCATGTGGGGGGCCAACATGTCGAGTGGGAAACACACACGTCATTTGTCGAATGTCCCAACAAAAGTATCGAATGCCGATGTCTGAATTCTGGTAAATATTTTCACATTCTCCAATAACAATTAAATATTCACTTCGCTTCATTTTATTATTATTATTTATTTATTTTTGCAATTTTCGTCTCCCCTAAGGCTGGACAAAATTGAAGCATGGTTCGGTTATATTCTTTTTATATTATTATGGGTGTGTTTGATGAATTTTATTAAAGAAAAAATGTATTTTAAATAGTGATATAATATGAAATATGTAGTTAAAAAGTAAGAAAAAATTATTGATATGATGAAAAATATTATTTTATTAAAAAAGTGTGATTGAAAATGAATTTTTTTAAAAAAAATGTATTTTGAAAGAATATATAGCAGACAAGGGCTACATACCCAGGTATCAAAATTGAGAATTGATAAATTTGATTCAAGTAAGAACAGAATCTTTGTTTAAATTTTTATATTAAATAAGTTCATTCTTTTAATTTTTTTCTTAATAAATTTGTGAACTAATAATTGAATCCAAAAATATTATTCACCAATTTCATTTGTCAACTAATTAATTGAATCCAAAATATCATTTTCCAGTTTATATCCCAGACTCAATTTTGTAATTCAAATAATAAAAATTGAGTAACCTAAATTTTTCTCAATTATTCTTTCTTTTCTCAAATAATCGAAGCTGAGCATATATGTGGGTGCTTTTTCCTAGAATTAGTGGAATCGAGTTGGAACCAGATAGAATTAGTCGGTTTGATCCGATTCGTCCACTAAACGGATCAATTTTGGGACTATGAATCGCAAATCAATCGATTTTGATCTGATTGTCGATACTACCTTAAGAACAAATAGTGAATTTGATTTTCTCGAATCTCTTTTTATTAGTGTATTACACCAACATGCACCAAATCTTTGAAGATTAGACTCCATCATTATCTAATGTCAAAATTCTATTTTTCATACACTTTCATTTCTTTTACAGCAAAATCTAACTGTAATCAAAATTCAAATTTAAATAATTTTATAAATACTTTAAAAATTTATAACTTTAATACAACCGAATATGAAAAAAAAAATATTTTAGTTCAATATTTCACAAAAGCTCAAATTTTTCGTTGTTTTTAAAGTGATTGACCATCAAGAATCAAGATTATTGATGATTACAAAAGATAATAATGTTATAAATACTACATGTATTCTTAATATGTATTATTATATTGATTTTATTAAGAATTAACTTTATATCTAGATTTTATCGTTTATGCTGTGTTTTATAATTTATCGTTCTTTTTCCACATTTATGAGTTGTTCTTGAGTTTGCTAGTGTATTTTTTGTTTAATTGATTTTTTTTTAATGTTATATTACAAGAATGACAACTAATTTCAAACTCTATTTTTGTTTATTTTCAATTTAATAAATATTTTTATACTTTATATTTTTATAAGTTTGAAATATAAAGAATTAGGATTGGACCGAATCTAAATCGAGTGGTTCTATTTTATAATTAGATATGAAGCCAATGGTTCCATTTATACGATTCTCATTGGTATTCGGTTATATTCGATTTAGTTTAGAATTAGACTGAACAAGATTGCGTCCACTCCTAGCTGAGCGATTGTGTCTCTCTTCATCTCACCCTTTCTCTACCATATTAATTGAATTTCATCTCTTCATCTTTTTTAGAATTATTGTTTACTTTTTGATAATTTATGTACGTTGGTGAATGAGTACTATTAGACAATTTATTATTTATATTTTTTTTAATTGGACTACGATATTTTGTAAGAGTTAATATATGGATGTTGTAAGAGTTAACATTGAACATGTCATTAGTTGAATTAATGTAGTGTTATCGTAAATGTTAATATATTTAACTATTGTACGGGATTGAACCGAACTAAATTTAAACCCGACGATTTCACTTACTAAATACCCGAAAAATCTGATTTGATTTGGTTTTATTTATAATTGAATCGGACCATATCTAGCCTTAATATTAGTTAAGAAAATAAAAAACAATTTGTTTTTTTTCAAGTAAAGTGAGTTGATTTATTTTTCACCGTTTATTCTCGCTACAAGGTGTGTTTAATACATAATATTATAACAAATAAAAATGTGGAAGATTTCTAGTTAAAAGATACAATTTCAAAATTAGGAAAAAATTCTTTTGAAATTTAAAAAATCAGATCATAATTAAAATTAATTAATTAATAATATTTTATTAATTAAATATATTAATATCATAATACTATACAATTTATGATCACAGTCACGTAATAATCACAATTATAGGACATCACGATCACCAATCACAAATTTTATAGATCACAATTAATTTATCTATCCTAAATTATCAAATTAATATGTCACGTATTATTTCTCGATCACAAATCATGAATTTTATAAATCACAACTTATTTTACAATCA